>JASDQU010103775.1:57397-69552 GCA_032191745.1 Picea mariana | reverse complement strand
TTTAAAAAAAAAAAAAAAAAACCACGATTAATGGTAATTAATCTTCTTAGGTTTTTTTATCATTTTCGGTTCCGTTGAATGAAATCTTACGAATTTTGAAACTGGGATTGTTAGAATACGACCACACTGATAACATATAACTGATGATTTATGTAACACTAATGTGTATCTCAGAATTATTCACTGCATTTAAGGTTTTAAGTTCTTGACAGCTGTGTCAGTACCTTCACCATTAAATGAGTTAAAAGAGAATTAAAGGCCTTTTATTCACAATTTATCCTGGTTTATGCTATCAAGTGTAAGACGCATTCAGCTAAACTCATACGCTTCTTTTCTATGACAGGTTTTCCTTCTAACATAAAGCTATGGCTCCAAAGAAAGCACCGAAGAAGAGTGAAGATACAGAGGAGATGCGTAACCCAGAAGGATATATCATATTCGACACTATGACACACGCCATCGACTCAATTAAATCCTGGAGAGAAATCTATGAACTCCTGGATTACGAAATCAAAAATTCTCCTACTGATTCTGAGAATCACCTTCAGGATATAGCAGAATCAGAGCTTCATAAGATCGCAGCATGCCCTCAGCTCATGGCATACAATGATATGATCAATTGGGCCTTGGAGAAGGTTGATATCCCGACGAGAATCATTTACAACGATCAAGCGGTCGTTGTCGGCTCATTCAGGCCAGAGCATATACAAGTAATGTAAAAACTCTAACTAAATCCTAAGTACATTTATAATGCTGAATTTATAGCTGAGTTTTAAAGGAAAGAATGTACTGAGGCGGACCAAACATATCCTGATCATATTAAAGGATGGTGGAGATGCCCATCGAAATTTAGGGCTGATACCCATGGAATTTATGCCACAACATCTTTGAACGAGTACATGGTCTATGTAGCCATGATGTTGTGTAGACTCTTAGGGAAAAAGAATCCCTGCCATTTTCCTGCAGAGTGGGTGCCCCTTTTAGAAGAAGCATTAGAAGGATACACTTTTAACTGGAGCAAGATTTTGTCTGATAACTTAGCCCAAGAGGTATCAAATTACAAAGTTGAAAGATCTAAAGGTCAGCCAGTGGCCTTTTACATGTCGACGTACATCATGGACGCAATCTACTTTGTGACTCCATTTCCCCTGATGAATTGGAGTTGGAACATAACCTGCCCCGAACCCATTCACGAGTATCACTCTGTGCTATGGGAAGAAAATTCTAAGAATGTGTTGTACGAAATTTGTCATTTCATAGTAATTCCAATGCATAAAATGTTTTACAGTTGTGAACCCCCTCGCATTTCTGAGACAGTCTCAGAAAACCTCAAAGCAATAGTCGACTGGTTCATTGATGAAAACTTCTCTTATATTAGGGTTTATGGGTGATCAATCCCCCCTCATGCGCTTCCAAAATTCCTCCCGGACAGACTGGTGTGTAGAGAGGTAGGGCACCAAATAGTAAAAGGCGGTATTGGAATAGAGCTAAAGGCAGCTCAAAAGAAGTCTTGGCCAATCTTCCCTGTACATATCGGGAAATTTTCATTGCAAAACCTAGGCCATTCTAAAGTGGAAGTAGAAGCACTGGAAGAGGTTAAACTGGTAAATATCGAACATAAAAAACATGACCCTTATCAACTAGTGAACAGACATTTGATGCACTACAATTTGAAAGCTTATGAACATGAAGAGTCTATTTATGATGATATATTCAAAGAGGTTAAAACCTATGAGGAGGTATTGAACAGGGTACAGGCCTTATCACCCGACTTACAAACAGGTTTCATGTCCTTCCAAAATCACAGGCGAAGTTGTTTGCCAAAGATTTTGCAGGGTGAATCCACTACCTCCCCTTCAGAGCAGGAAGGGCCTCCCCCAGGTTTTGAAACAAAAGTTCCTTAGATAGAGAAATCAGAGTCAAAGAAAGATAAGGAGTTGGAAACATCCCCAAAAATCCCTGAGGATTTTCCCAAAAAAGTAGGAGGAACAACATCAACGGAGATTGGAAGTCCTATTACTTCTTTGACCCCATTGCAGTCTACTTATGGTAACCCCCAAATGGAATTCCTTTATGTCAGTGATTTCGAACCTATTTCTAGGGATGAAATTCCTTCCTCTGATTACTTTTTCAGTTAAAAGAGGAGGGCTATTGTGAAACAAAAAATGCATCCAAGAGGAGACAAGATGATAAAAAAGAACAAGATCATCATAGATGGACAAAAACTTGAAGAGAGGGAATTCGCTACAGAAATAACAGGCACAATGGGAGCCTTAGCATCGACAAATTTGTATTATGTTGGTAATTTGACAACTATGTTGCAGCAGAAAGATCAGATGATAGCTCAGCTACAAAGTCAATTAAAGAAGACTGAAAGAAGTATCAGTAGGGAGATAGACAAAGGTCTAGAACGAGCCAGATTCAATGACATTCAAGAGATTCAAAAACTGAAAGCAAGCTTAGATGAAGCGAACCTGAAGATACAGGTCAGTCAAGCACAAGTCCTACAACAAGAAGAAATGAATGGACAATTACAAAATAAGATTAATTCCATTCAAAATCAAGTGGTAGAGATGGAAACCTTTCAATCCCAGGCATTGAAAATACATGCAAAAATAGAAAAAGAGCAACATGGATTGATCTCTATGCTAGAAATTATTTAGACTTACTTTCAGGAGACAAGCAAATCCTTGGAGAATATTCCCCTGAAAGAGAGAGAAGCAAAAGTAGCCAGAACCACTTTTGAAAAGGTAGTGACTCTTTCAGCAAAAGAGGAGATCGGAAAGACTCATAAGTTACATGTTTCAGAGCGGATCAAAGGGGATATAATACTCAAGGTTTGGGAGGCAAGCCTCGCCGAAAACAAGAGAATAACCAAAGAGGTTAACAATGATTGCCAAGCAATTTTCGATCTTCTAGATAAGGCTTCGTTGAACATTGGAAGAGACAATTGTCCTGGGTTATTAGGAGAAATTAACATTGGTAAGCATCAGATAAGATTCAAGGAGGATCAGGAAGAAATTCAGGTAGAGATCTCACAGATAAAGGTAATTGATGTTACACAGATTAACATGTGGATGGTGAGGCCGAATTTAAAGTTACAAACTATTGAGTTTACAGGAAAGATAGTTGACGACCGTCTACCAGGACTACCGAGAAAACTCTTCCTATTTGAGGCGAAAGATATTCCAGAGGCTTCTAGAGTGTTGGTGCACCTCCTGGGAAAATGTATTGATTGTCTCAAAAAAGAAGAAGCAGTTTCATCAACAAAGAAGTAAAGTATTATTTTGAAAATTTCATCACCGAAATTAATCAAAGGAGATAAAGATAGAAATATAAACGATTCAGTGTTCCACATTCATGTAACCGTTAGTCTTCGGAAGTTAGTTAATCACCAATAGAAAAAAGGTTTGGTGATCATGTATAAATATAATTTCACAAGACTGAGAATAGGCTTTTTGTTTTTGGGGAGCCAATTGTATTAGAAGTTTTCCAATTTAGAAGTGATATAAATAATGCAGAAGAGATTCTGACTTCTGTCAACTTGAAGCTATGTGTTCCTTTACTCTGTTTTCAATATCTTTCAACATCTTTCTTTCCATGTCTTTCTAATGAATAATTAGCTATAATTTAACTCAAACTTCTATTGTAGTTTGAATTTATTTAATTATCTAATCATTTGCAGTTTTTCCTCTGTGATTTCTATCAACAGTTTCAAGACCTGTAGGTCATTTGGATGGTTATATTTTATATTTCATTAGAAATCTCGTTTTTCTCTCCTTCTTCTGTTATGATATGAGATTCTTTCGTGATTAAAGCCTCATTTTTTTCGATAATGTTACTTCTGTTATTGTTTTACTATTCTCAAATTGTTTCAAGTACAGGAAACGACCTCTACTGTTATTGTGTTATTATTTTGAGTTCCAAAACTCCTTTTCTATTTCATCCCTTAAAACTAAAGCAACAAATCTTTAAACATTTTATAATTCAATAAAATTTTACCCCCCATGACTGTCCCAAATAATAGCAGCCTAACATAGAACCTGGCCTTCAAGATCAAACTAGTATTGCTTTGAACTTATTTAATACTATCCTGCAAACAATAACTACCCGGGTCGAATTAGAACGTTCATGGGCTGTTATCGAGAGAGACATTAGCATCCAAGAGCAATGACAAGCTAGACAGAGACAGTTGAGAAACCAACCCCGATTTACCCTTCTCATTTGATTCTTACCCCTTAATTATCTTTATCTTTTCGGATGCCTTGACGATATACTTTAGAGCCTTAAAGTATAAACTCAGGAACAACAAGAACAACACCCACCATATTTGGCTTCTTTTTTTTTAAACCAGATTTGCAGGATGATTCCCACCATACTTGGCTTCTTTTTTTTGAACCAAATTTGCAAAATGATTCCCACTATACTTAGCTTTTTTTATTAAACTAATTATACTTATTGTAACCTATTTATTATGAACATTTTTTTTTTCTACAATATTCAAGCCTTTAATATATGTATATGAAAAGACTAAATGGTAGATTATACAAAGCACTATATTATGTTTTGTTGGACACATTTTGCAACAACAATACGCATGTCCATAAAGGACAATTTTGAGCATGTTTGTTACATGAATTCCCTTGTTATCTATCTTTGTAATTTTGTTACCATTACTCTTTTCCTTACTTTCTTTTTTTAAAGAAAAAAAAAATTATTTTGTAATTTTTTTTTAATTTAAATTGAATATAATTATAGAAATTAAAATGTAAATTGAACTAAATTGATAAAAGTATTCATTTACAATTTGATCAAAATCTCAAATTTATAGCTAAAATTTTCCATCTAAGAGAAAAATAAAAAGCCATGACATTGATAAAAAATAAAATTCAATGTGGTGATTAATGTCCGTAATAAAGCCATGACATTCATCCCATTTGGGTTTTACACTTTCAATGGAAGCGTTAGAATGAGTAAGTGCGTGCGTCGATGCCTATGTAGTTTATAAAAATTAAGGGGAAACGTCTAGAGAAATTTCATTCCGTGGCGTTAATTTTAAAAAATAGTATATTTATTTATATTTTCTAGAAAAAAATATTTTATTTTAAAATTTTGTTTATTGAATAATTTTAAAGGAAATATATAAATATATATATATATATATAATTGATAAAATTAATTTTTTAATTTAAAGAAGCTACAAAGTTGATATTAATTGTTGTGCTCTGGACTAACTTTATAATAATGTTAATTAAATATTAGAATATAATGTTAATGTTAATTAGACATTAATACTCTAATTTCATTACATTTAACATTTATTCATATCTTTGTGATTTTGCTTCAATTTGTTGATAAAATTATTATTATTTTATTTAAAGAAGATACAAAGTATTCATATCTTTGTGATTTTGCTTCAATTTGTTGATAAAATTATTATTATTTTATTTAAAGAAGATACAAAGTTAATAAGTTGAGATCAATTTTTGAGCTCTCGGTTAACTTTATAAAAATGTTAATATTAATTAGACATTAATACTCTAATTTATAATAATTTTAATATTAATTAGACATTAATACTCTAATGCTATTACATTCAACATTTATTCATATCCTTTTAATTTGCAAGACATGTTATATTATTGAATATTAAAAACATAGATTTATAAGGGGTAGTTTATTTATGATATTTTAGCAACTATCAATGGAATGGGGTAAGAAAATTATTGGCAAAATCACAATTTTACATTGCTTAAATTGCATTTTTGAATACATAAATCTATTCAACACCTTCAAAAACCCCAAAGACATCACAAGCACTGAAATATGCAATTTTCTAAATCTCTAACGAGATTTTGGACAAAACTCATCATAAAAAATAACCTAAAAAAATAAAAATTAAAACTTTTAAACTAGTGTATCATTTTTTAATCCTCTACTCTCAACATGCTTTTCATTATTAATACAAACCACTAAAAAAAATATTTCCATTCCTTCCACACTACTCCCATAAAACAATGTCATTAATTGCATATAAGCATCATTAAACATATATAGTGTCACTCAGCTTCATAGTAAACATAAAACTTGATGAGGATGGTGTATGGTGTTCTCATATCATATGTTATGTTATTGAAGACATAGATTGATCTTAAATTTAATGCATATGTTTAGGAAATCTTTAATAAGGTGAGTAATTCTCTTATAATAAATAGTAAACATTAGATAAATTTAAGAAGATATTGTATAATAATGATGTTATAAGATCATGTTGTTGATTTATAGGAAGCTGACTAAGAATAATAGATAATAGTGACATTAGAATTGATATATTGATGTAATTAGAAACTATAAAGAGCAAGAAAAATGATCTTTCATTTCGGTGCAACATCACAAATTTGAATTTTTTCACTTC
This sequence comes from Picea mariana, assembly GCA_032191745.1. Taxonomy (NCBI): domain Eukaryota; kingdom Viridiplantae; phylum Streptophyta; class Pinopsida; order Pinales; family Pinaceae; genus Picea; species Picea mariana. The sequence goes on along the minus strand of JASDQU010103775.1, from coordinate 63,137 downwards.
TTTCATACTCAATTTTGTTGTTAGTTGTTTTATGTTCCATTGTAAACTCCTATAAACCTCTAATTAATATCAAAGCAATAGGTTATAGAGAAGCAAAAGTTAGTAGACATTTATCTAAGGAAGAGTCATCTTTTCAGCAATTTGCAATTTATCAAAAGATCCCAACCTTTCTTATCATCAAATCCCTTGATTTAATGGGGGAAACTACACATTTTGAAGCATTAAGATAAAGACCCTATTATGTTCTCAAAATTTATGCAATCTAGTCAAAATTGGATACTCGTTGTCGACTGGCCAAGCCACTCACAATACATGTACACAAGCTCATAAATATTAGCTAAAGGAGAACAAGAAATAAGACTTGAAAGCACTCTTCCATATTTAGCAAGCCATGCATGAGTCGATCTTCCCAAGAATTGCAACAACAACCAAGTTAAAGGAAGCTTGGGATATCCTACAAAGTACAACAACAAAGATAGGGGAAGGAGTGATAAAAACTACGATGGAGGTAATTGGTATTTTGATCAATCTCATATTCAATGTTGTTATTGTAGAAAATATGGATTGTTAACAAAATATTTGAAATGTACAAGTAATGAGTTAATTTTGTAGAAGAAAATGAGGAATTTAGTTATATGTTTTTCATTTTAACAATGGCCAAAGAATTTTCAAAATATGTTTGGGTTTTAGAAAATAGTTTTGGCAACCATATGACTAGGAATAAGAATATATTCTCTGAACTAGATGAATCAATGGAGTCCCAATTTTATCTTCCCAAAAGTCTAGTCAAAATATAGATTAAAAAAGAAACTAGGAAACTTTGAGATCTCTTCTATGGACACCAAATTTTTTGATACCCAAAGTGACACATTATGTAGTATGTTAATATATCTAACACATTTATTATACAAAATTAATGGAATTTATTTCATGGTTCTCAAAAATCCTCAATAAATTTGTTTCATTAAATGTTTTGTACTTTAAACTTCCAAATATGATAATTTTTTCCATCCAACATAATGTTAGGGAAAGGGATGTTATAGAAGAAGCCATCCCCCCCTTGCTAAAAAAATTCACAAACTTGGATATCAATACCAAACCCAAACATATTAGGAATAGAATATATAGATCAAATCATGATTTAGGAAATTTTGTTCAATTTAGATTCTTTAAGAAAATCAAGGAGCCATGTATCATTGCTTCATGCACCTCTACCATGTGCATGAAGGATTTATATACTTACCCTTCATTGTGTAATGTTCGATAAAAAAACCCAACAAACATCAACTTTAATACTAACCCAAACATATTAGGAATAGAATAGATAAATCAAATCATAATTTAAGAAATTTTGTTCAATTTAGATTCTTTAAGAAAACCAAGAAACCATGTATCATTACTTCATGCACTTCTACCATGTGCATGAAAAATTTATATGCTTACCCTTCATTGTGTAATGTTCTATTAAAAAAAAAAGCCCAACAACCATCAACTTTAATACTAGTGCAAATTCTTGCAAAACCACATCATAACCAATGTGACACAACACTTTCCTTTTTGCAAAGAATATAAATCATATTAACACACTAGTTCTTACACACAATGCTCGATAGAATGTTAATATTGCACTTAAAAATGTTGCTACAAGTTAACTGGATGTAGTTTTAGATGAACTCATACCATTTTAAAATTCTTTGGTCCTTTTAAAATGGGGAATAGCATGCACAGATGAAACAACTTTGACGAGGTGAGATCAATGTCCACTTTAGTTGCGAACCTTCGTTCCCATTGTGTTTGCGTTGACATGATTCATGAGACGTGCCATATCAAGTAAAATGCATCGTGTTGATCCTGAAGAAGCCCTTTACTTGGCCCGGAAGAATTCGATAGGTATTTGTCAACGAAGACCAGGCCAGCCGAAACTAGTAACGAAATTACATACAAGGAAGATTCAACGAAGACCAGGCCAGCCGAAACTAGTAACAAAATTACGTACAAGGAAGATTCAAAACGCTACAGAATGCTCTTTCAAAATATCAGTATTGTCATCTGTATTTTGTCACCTGAATTTCTTTCTTTCGATATCAGTATTACCGTTAAGAAGTTATTGGGCAGATATGTGTATTCTACAGTCTACTAGTAGACGAGGGCAGTTAGTGTGGGGTACATTTGGGATGAGCGAATGAATATAAACTGTTATCCCGTAAATTTGTTTATTATTTTTTGCATAATTTCAAAAAAATTATACGTAAAAATTTTGATTCTTTTTAGAATATTTTGGAAGAGGGTTAAGAACTTAAAGATGCATAAACCTTTTCACAAATTTTTGGAGGATTTCGTTCCTCTTCCATGTCGTTAAGATAGATCTAGGTTGCCGATATATGGAATAGAGCTAATTGGAGTAGTGTGAAAGAGCTTATAGCACTTGCCTGTACTTTATACCTTACTTCATGTGAACAAAAGATTGTACTAATTAGGGAGATATACCTGTGATTAAACTCCATAGAAGCCAATCAAGCTGAGTAATAATCACCAGTATTACGTGCTTTACATGAAGTTCATACTAATTATAGCTCTTTACCTCTTTCAACTAGTAATAAGGGTATACATACTAGTGATTTTTATGGAAACATAGACCTGTAGTAAGCTGGTTAGACTAGTGAACAAATCACCATTACCTTTACTCTTAAGCATACTGTATTTATGTAATGAATAGAGTTGCGATATCATAACCTGTATGATGAAGCTTAGAGTCATTCAATAATCAAAAGCTTACTATGAGTACCATCTTATTCAACAGCTTCATAGCTTAAGTAGTGTTATCACATTAATGAAACAGAGTGTATATTCAAGCTTATATCATAATAAACAACCAACTGTTCTAATGAGGCAATATGTCCTATAGATCAATGGGTTTGGTTACGTTTACATTATACTTATAACTTTATGATTACGGTCATATCTATATAACCAATGCACTGAGCTTGTTAAGCTATTCTGATTCCAGATTACTTGATGGATCTGACTTATACTAATATCGATACGTGCTCAGTTTCCATAACTATGAAGACTCAGCTAAACCATGCTTAGATTAGCTAATGAGAATACTGTACACCATTGAATGAATACCATGTCTCTGCTTTAACTTACACGACTGTTATTAGAGTAACACTGGATAATGAGTACAGTATCACCCTAATTACATCATATTGAATGGGATTACAAGAAACAGTAAAGGGTAACTCATAGGGATAAAGCATACAATGACATCTATGTGGTTATTACTTATATTGTGTAATCAATAACTCTTATTAATAAGCATGTATAAAGTAACATTGTAACTCTATATCATAGAGTATCATAAGAGTGAATCAATGGAATTATATCCTTACTAATAAGTTCATGTATTGGTATAAGGAATAAAAGTGATACTAGTTTGATCTATAGCTTTGATTCCAGCTTGTTTTTGATAGTTACTCTCTATTAATTAATAAGGAGAATACTTAACACTACATTATTGACAATCTTATTTAGTATAGCTTTGAGTCCAGCTTGTCTTGATAGTTACTCTTTATTAATTAATAGGGAGAATATTCAACACTTATAATCATAATCTAATCATTAGTCTAATCATTGACAACCTTATTTAGTAGGCAGTGTTGTAGCTATCCCTTTGTTTGTATTGCTTACTCATAGGGTCTTTCACATCATACTACTAGAACTATATAACATCGCTGTAATCATCATGGAAACATTATTAGTAAAGTCTATGTATAATATAGATTGAATCATTATGGAAACATGATTAGTAAGTTCTATGTATAATATAAATTGAATCATTATAGAAACATGATAAGTAGGGTATATTCTATATGTTTAGTTTGTTCACATAAATTCATAGGTGAACACGGGGAACAATGGCAAAGAGGTGTAAGCTCATGTAGCACAAACAACAACTTAGTTAGATAAAATACGATATGTCTAGTTAAAATAGATTGAACCCTAATCCAATGATGACTATAGCAGCAACTATCCCGTATAAAGCTATAATGCATTCAGTAAGTATCATGTACTGCTTAATAATATAGGGTAACACTTCTTATATCTAAGTAATTTAAATGTAAGTTCCATATTACTTAATGCCAATATGGTGGTTAAACATCATTCTACATGATCTAATTCCATGTGTTTAATTTGATTCCAACTTTCTAACAGGTTGATATAGCTGTGATATCAGCTAATGTAAGGAGAATGATTAGGGCATACAACTAACCAATATTTAAAGTAATACCTCTTGTTTATTAAGACTAGTATAACCATTGATATAATGTTAACTATGATCATAAAGATAATCAATCACATAATAGATTGGATTACTAGATCATGTTATAAGGTTTGTTTATTAAGACTAATATAACCATTGATATAATGTTAACTATGATCATAAAAATAATCAATCACATAATAGCTTGGATCACTAGATCATGTTATAAGGTTTGTTTATTAAGACTAGTATAACCATTAATATAATGTTAACTATGATCATAAAGATAATCAATCACATAATAAATTGGATTACTAAATCATGTTATAAGGTTTATGAATGATATACGACCTTTTCTAACATAAGTTTATGGCAATAACAACTAAGTTAAAAGAAGCTTGGTATATTCTACAAAGTACAACAAAGAAGGGGATAGGAAGGAGCAGTAGCAACTATGATGGAGGTAATTGGTATTTTGATAAATCTCATATTCAATATTTTTATTGTAAAAATTATGGACACTATGAATTTCATTATAATATTTTTATTGTAGAAAATATGGACACTATGAATCTCATTATAGGAATAAAATACTTGAAATGTGAATAAAATATTTGAAATGAAAAGTAATGGGTTAATTTTGTAAAAGAAAATATTAAATATTTTTATTGTAGAAAATATGGACACTATGAATCTCTCATTATAGGAATAAAATATTTGAAATGAAGAAGTAATGGGTTAATTTTGTAACAATATTTTTATTGTAGAAAATATGGACACTAATAAAATATTTGAAATAAAGAAGTAATGGGTTATTTTGTAGCAATATTTTTATTGTAGAAAATATGAACACTATGAATCTCATTATAGGAATAAAATATTTGAAATGAAGAAGTAATGGGTTTAATTTTGTAAAGAAAAATATTGAATATTTTTATTGTATAAAATATGGACACTAAGAATCTCATTATAGGAATAAAATATTTGAAATGTCAATAAAATATTTGAAATGAAGAAGTAATGGGTTAATTTTGTAGAAGAAAATGTTGAATATTTTTATTGTAGAAAATATGAACACTATGAATCTCATTACAGGAATAAAATATTTGAAATGAAGAAGTAATGGGTTAATTTTGTAGCAATATTTGTATTGTAGAAAATATGGACACTATGTGAATAGGAATTAAATATTTGAAATAAAGAAGTAATGGGTTAATTTTGTAAAAGAAAATGTTGAATATTTTTATTGTAGAAAATATGGACACTATGAATCTCATTATAGGAATAAAATATTTGAAATGGAAAAGTAATGGGTTAATTTTGTAGTAATATTTTTATTGTAGAAAATATGGACATTGTGAATTTCAATATAGGAATAAAATATTTGAAATAAAAAAATAATGAGTAAATTTTGTAGAAGCAAATGAAGACTCTAATTTGTATTTGTAAGTAAACCTTAGATACATATATATAAAA
>JASDQU010103775.1:38372-50299 GCA_032191745.1 Picea mariana | reverse complement strand
TTTCCTTTGCTATTTATGCAAGGAACAAATTACAAACCTGAGTTTGCAGGGAGATTTACTACTGTGAGGATGGTGTATTCTCATGATTCTTCATAAATTTCATGTGTTTGGCGACCACCTCACGACGATGGAGTAGATGGGAGAGCTTTCTTTCTGCGTCCACAACCACTTGACCTCGCCTTTAAAAGTAGAGTTGCCAGCGAAAAGATGTTCCACGCACAAACCATTGGAATCTGTTCTGATCATGGAGCAGAAATTTTATCATACTTTTCATAATTCCAACAATCCCAGCCAGCAGTACTCACGGCGCTTGCTTTTGAGGTTATACAGCAGAAATTTGATCGTACTTTCATCATAATCCAATACGAGAATTTGAAAAGCAAGTGACGCCCTTCTTCGATGGATTCGAATGGTTTGTGCATGGAAGATCTTTTCTCTTGCACCTTCATTCCCCAATTTCTTCATGTTCTCGCTTGCAATCTCAGAACTCGTCTTGCTAAAATAACGCAAAGCAGTGAACATTAAACCCTGTTAATTATTTTCCAATTTAACTAGCCACATAATAAAATACTGCGTTATCATATTACTAACACAAATACATCAATGCCGTCTATACAAAAATACTGAAAATGAAAAAATAAAAAATGTATGGGATAAACTGAACCCGTAATAGATTAAAAAACACGTTAAAAGGACATCCTCTCCAATCTCCGTCTTCCCTTTTCTTTGAATGAAATCTGATCTACCCTAATCCTGCTAATCCTGTACATCATGGACTAAACAGCATTTAAAACACAGCAGTTTCCGGTTATGATATTCATTAAACAAGAAAAAACACTTCAAAAGCACATCTTCCCCAACTTCGTCTTTCCTTTTGTTGAAATGGAATGTGATCGACCCTATACCTGTAGATCATGGGCTAAACAGCAGATAAAACGCAGCAGTTTCAAGTTATGATTTCGTTTAGAATCAGTGATAAATCATGGTTCCAACCAAAAACTATGAACAACATGAGCCAGTGGTTTTGAGGTCTGACCGAGGAAACTTGGAAACCCACCATATTAATCGAAACCATGAAAATCTATTTCGACGCGTAACCCATCCTAAAACCCTGAGACCCACCGGATGATCGAAGGTCCAAGAATCAATCCGTGATCTCAGGAATCTTCAAAGCCCACCAAATGAATACGAATCCATGAAAACATTTTCGACTCCTGAACTCGTAAAATCTTGACACTCACCTTATGATAGGAACCATGAGGATTTATTTACCAGGTTTTCAGCAAGAGCTTGCCGAGAAAGTGCCTTTGATCTGCTGGATAGACAACGCCTACTCCTCATAAATTTTTAACCATAAAAAGAAAGACATCATCCCTGCTGCTGGCAAGTAGAAAGACATCACTTCGGAATCCGGAGTACCTACCAATTAAAGTAATTAGCATAATACCGGGAAGGGAATGCCTAGGCGTTGGTTAAACGTTCTACCTTACCTTTTGGGTGTGAAGATTATAGCCGTTTGCTAAACGTTTTGGGTGTTTTTGGCTTTACTTTCTTTCTTTCTTTCTTTTTTTTTTTTATTTTTTTTTTTTACACGTTTTTGAGTTTTTTGAGTTTTTTTACTGGAATCAGGTAAAGTAACGAAGTAAATTTAGACAAAATCATTATTTTCGATTATTTAAATTACATTTTTGAATATATTAATGGATTTATCAGCCGGCTGAAAAAACCCAAAAACACATACAAATTTAACATAAAAACCCAAAAACACTAGAATTATACAAACTTAACATACAAACTTAGGGAAAAAACCCAAAAAACACTCGAATTATACAAACTTAACATACAAAAAAACCCAAAAACACTTAAATTATACAAACTTAACATACAAACTTAGGACGCCCACTCAAAGATAGAGATAGTGCTGTATGAGTGCTCAAAGATAGAACGTTTATACTACTGCGAAGATTATATATGTTGGAAGCGAAGATTATATATGCTGAAAAAGAGAGTGAAATTTTAAAGTTTCATCCCTACTTAGAGCTCCAAGTAATCCGTCAAAGCTCATAATAAAGTTTCTGGCCGTAGAACGCATAGACCTGGCCTCAGCACAACCATGAAATAGATGTGATTATGGAAAAAATATAATTGAGTGGTGCAAAGGCGGTGCAACAGGACGGTGGAGGAAGGTCAAGAAATGGAAAGACGGTGGTGCAAAGGCGGTGGAAGAAGGTCGAGAAATGTACAGGTGGTTAGTTTTTAGACTAGGCAGACGTTTGACATATGATGAAAATTAGACAAGGAATCTCTCCTTTAAAAACGCCTTCGGCCTAAATCTATTAAAAATTCCATTTGAACTTCAAAAAGGTCCATTCACTGCGGACAGCATAACATGTCGTCTTCAGTGCCTTTGTCCACAAGCAACTTGTTGTATAACACTGGTGCTAAACTGAGCGTTGTTTCCCTAATAAATATTTCAACCTTTTTAAAATAAGAATTTTTGAATTTAATGAATTTATTTTAAAAATATTAAATAGTTTAAGAAGAACCAAGTGAAACTTTTGTGTTGAATAGAGCATTCTCTCCAAATAAATCCGAAGAGCATTCCTCGTGAATAGCCTTTACAGAGTTGCTTCCTATGTGTAATTAAGAAATCTAAAAAATGGTCAACTTTATACTTACGATATACTTGTATTTAAAGCAGAAAATAATGGTTTCTTCATGATCAAATAGCCATCCACTTATTATCAAATTGTAAGGTCAACCTGCCTAATAGGTAGCCATGTTTAGGCGAATTGTAAGACATATGCTTAATAAGTGCATCAATTATACAAATTTAGGAAGATGGGTGTTTTAAATCTTAGTGGATGGATGTTTCATAAAGGGTTGGTTATGTTAAAATAATAGGTGTGATCGTTTTCACGCTAGACAATATTACTATATTGTCACCCAATCATAGGCACAAGGCCACTCCGAGCACCTTAACTTTGAGAGACGGAATAATTCTGGAAGCAAACACTAGAACCAATAGCCAACCAAGGTAGTGTACATCTCTCCAAAGCTAGTGCACCAAGCAGAAAGTCCAAACCATAAACCAAAGACCAAGTCACCACTGCAACTATCCTCCAGTCATGCACACCACTAGTCCTTATGAAGTCATGAGCGTGAGTGAGTGCAAATGAACTCAAGCACCCTCCACCACTATTTCTTATGAAGTTGTGAAAGTGATTGAGTGCAAATGAGCTCAATCGCCCTCAGAACCAATAGCCAACCAAGGTAGTGTACATCTCTCCAAAGCTAGTGCACCAAGCAGAAAGTCCAAACCATAAACCAAAGACCAAGTCATCACTGCAGCGATCCTCTAGTCATGCACACCACTAGTCCTTATGAAGTCATGAGAGTGAGTGAGTGCAAATGAACTCAAGCGCCCTCCACCACTATTCCTTATGAAGTTGTGAGAGTGATTGAGTGCAAATGAGCTCAATCGCCCTCTATTTATAGTGCTTCAAGTCAATTAACTGAGACGACTTCTCTTCCTAGGGGCTAATAACTTAATATTAGATTTTCTCTTGATTTGACTTGTCTTCTAGGGTTCTTATCCAACCGTTTAGGGTTTCTCTAGCATCCCAAAATATTCTAGTCTTGTCAAAGGTTACATGTGGATATTAATACCTCCTACAGTTACCGTAACATCAATACTCCCTCCTAGCTAGGGAGGTATTATTGGTAATGTTCTTGACACAAACATACCATTCTATTGGTAGCATCATCATAGCCACACATGCTATCTCATGATCACACAGATCACATCACGAGCATTGTTATCAGTATCCATCTAGCTGGCAATCATCTCCAACACTAGTGATGGTCTCCATGGATGTGATGTCTCGTTCCCAAGAGTAGGCCAACAAGGAGTGACTTAGTAGTCTATTTGTTCTTGTAGACTATAGTCAGGAACTCATAGGGGAAAAAAGGAGAAAGAAGGGGTGATTTAGTGGCTAAACAATGAATTAAGCCAAAAAACATAGGAAAAGTCACTTAAGCTAAGGTCAATGGAGAAATAAAATGAATAGGTGATGAGGGGGAGACTTAATTAATTAATTAATCACCTTAGGAGGAAAAGTGCCTAGCTTAAGTGATGTGAATAGAGAATTAGATCGGGAAGAGTATAAAGGGAGGAATTCGACCTAATTCTTCATTATGTTATGATTTGATGTTGAGAGAGTTTCCATAGGAGGAGGAAAATCAACCTTCTATTGTTTTGTGAACAAAAGGTTGATTTTCCTTTCGGTGTTGAGAGAGTCACCCTAGCCTATCGGAGATACCATCTAGGTATTTCACCGTGTTATTCAGGAGTATCCAGTTTGCAGTGTTTGTGTAGCTTAGCCAGTGATGGTGCAAGGTTTAGAGAGGGTTTTTATAGCTGTACAAGGTCAGAGATTATCTTGCAGATTCCTCCCGACCCAGTTGAGGACTAGCCAGGGTGCATCTTTTGAGCCATCGATCATCAGATTCTGATGGTGGAATCTCTCAGGGAACAATAGACAGCTAGATAGTGTGCAACTCTTGAGGAGGGGAATTTGGGGTTCCAGAGGGATTTACAGATTAGATATGAAGAAACCCTCCCGACCCAGTACAACATTGGCCAGGGCGCACATTTCGAGTTATATAGTAGCAGATTCCGATAGAGGAATCATTAGGGCACACTCATTGAGCCTAAGAGGTGTGCAACCCCCTAAGGGATGGCCTCCAGAGCTTATGGAGTTCAATCTTCATTTCGTCATTTATCAGTAGTAGCTTAGAGGCCAGGGCGCTCAGTTTGGGAAAATTTCCAGGCGATTCTGTCGAGTATAGCCACCAGTGTGAGTTTTTTGGAGTTGCAGCAATTGCCTTGAGTTTCTAGAACTGCATCTTTTTGTCGATCTATCCGTGCATGCGCATATCTACCTTCATCATATAATCATGGGTATTTTATATTAGTTTCTTGTATTCCAGTGACGATCCATGAGATCTAGCTGACGATTTCATCTTCTTTCAACATATTATTGTATCTCCTATAATTTTCCCCTCACAATACATATGAATGAGATGGTGATTGTTCCTTATTATTTATGCATCATTTATTCTATCTAAACATTAATTGAATGGAACACACATGAAAAAATCACCAAGCATGTCAAAACATTAACTCAAACGCATCGAGAAACCCAAGAGTATCAGATCATCCAGTGAATTTGACAGTTTAGCAGTGTTTCCTAGATTAGTCGAGTTAGGAACATTACAGTGGTATCAGAGATTGCTTCATGTCAGCCTGTGAAGAAAGTACTTCTCATGACCCCATGATATTGGGAACAGGTGAAGAATACCCAGAGGACCGAGTATATTAGGGACGAGTACATCCAGTACTGCAGAGGTCATAGTAGAGACCAGAGAGACATGAACATAAGGGACTACACTCCCTTCCACACACAGTCTGATACAGAGCTAGAGTTAGAGGAAAGAGAGCATATCAACTCTGACACTGAGGCAAAGATAGAGAGGACTATGGGTGACATGTGTGAGACACTAGAGGGTAGGGGGAAAGGCCCCAAGACACATGTTGACAATATGTAGGCCATGTTGAATGAACTAGATAGAGGACAGAGGGACATGATGCACGCCATACAAAAAATGACCCTCAGTACATAGATGATACATCATAGCGTGAGCACTATAGGTGTCAATGTCGCCGGAGGAGCGAGTGGTTCAGTAGGACACCAGGGAGGTGGGGCTAGTGGCTCTAGTGGATCTTAGGGAAGAGCTAGCTCACACCTTTCACTAGTCTGATCGTACACATCATATGGGAGGATTCCCTAACCTTTATACCCACAGTTCTAGGGAGGACATCCATTGGGACAGTCAGTGCATGCAGGAGGAAAGACATGTCAGGGACAGGTAGTGCCACAGGATCCATTCGGGGAGTACAGGAGAGACTACTTGGCACTAGGACCAGAGTTCCATGTAGACATGAGTTTGCAAGACTATTGTTTGATATGATATCAAAATAGTCTTCGAGAGGCATAGAGGGGCAATGGGAAAACTCACAACATAGAATTCATCAAGGAAGTGGAAAATATAAACATTCCTACTTTCGACGGATCATCGAGATGACCAACTTAGGCATGGGTAAAAAATCTTGACACACACTTCAAGCTTAACCTGATGACAGAGATAGAAGATATCGGTTTCGCCACTTTGCACTTGGATGGGGAGGCCCACAAGTGGTGGTACCATGGGATGGTGACCTTGGGTCATAGCCACATTACTTCATATTTGGAGTTCACTGAGAGGTTGATTGAGAGATTTTGACAGGAGGGATCCATAGCTCCATTTCAGGGACCTTACGTAGTTGAGACAGACAGGTTCAGTCGAGACCTTCATCACATATTTACAGTGGAAAGTAGTGGTCGTATCCGATATATCAGAGCATAGACTAGTGATGTTGTTCATCGAGGCATTGACAAAGCCATTGAGAGGTTGGGTTAAGGCTTTCAAGCCTCACACCCTACATGAGGCCATTGTGTGCATGAGAGACATGGGGGAATCAACACTGAAACCCAAACCTGTTACCAAACCCTTTGTACCACAAAGAGATAGGGATCAGAGAAATCATCATAAGGAATCAAAGGGTAATCCCAAAATGGACGATGATACCAGATGGGAGTTGATGAGGAAGAAGCTATGATTCTCTTGGAGAGACCCTTGGGTTCCATGCCACAGGTGCGTGGGAAAGGGAGAGGTCCATTATATTGAGGCCGCAAGAGACAATGTGGATTGTGAGGAGGAGGAGAAGGAAAATGGGTCCACTAGCTTAGAGGAAGAGCCATCATAAGCATAGGAGCAACCTCCACGAAGACCAACAACACTGGCAGGGACCCACCCAATGACAGCTCCACAACCTCCTAAGCAGGCTAACGCACAAAAAATAGCAAAGGGAGGAGTCATAGAGACCCTTTCTGGTGTTCCCAGGTATGACACCCTCCAGATCAGAGAGACTATTCAGGGACAGTGGGAAATCACCCTGATCGATGGTGGGGCCACCCACAACTTTATTGATGCTTCATTGGTATCGAGGAGGGAACTTCAGATAGATGAGGTTTGAGGGATTCAATGTTGCAGTAGCAGATGGCCATATAATGGAGTGTCTTGACAGAGTCCCAGACTTAGATATAAATTTAGGTAACTACACAGTGAGAGACACATTTTATATAGTTGACGTATCTAACACAGATGTGGTATTGGGAGTCCAGTGGTTTATCACATTGGGAAAAATCACCACTAACTATCAAACCTTGAAGATGGGGTTCATGGACAATGACGAGAAGAGGATTGTTCTGAGGGGCATGTCGACAGGGGCACCCCGGACAATTTCGGCCAAGAGGATGGAGATGATCTTCAGGCATGGGGAGGTAGAATATGTTGCAGAGTGCTTGATCACTTCACAAAAGGATTCAGAGGGTCGACAATAGTATCAGAAAGAGATCAAGGACTTGTTGGGATGACAACAACAATTTTTTGGTTCGATTCCACCAGGGAAGCCATCGGACAAGAGGTTTGAGCATACCATTGAGTTCGAGGAAGGGATCAAACCTATCATTACACCACCCTATTTTTATCCTAGGAGGTTCAAGAATGAGATAGAGAAAAAAATTAAGGAATTTCTAGCGATGGGACACACCAGACCGAGCAACAACCCATTCGCTTCTTCAATTATCTTAGTTCTAAAGAAGGACAGTACCACGAAGATGTGCATCGATTACCTAGCCTTGAACAAGAAGACCATCAAGAACCGGTATCCTATCCCTCACATAGATGAGTTGATGGATGAGCTTCATGGAGCATTTTTCTTCTCCAAGATTGATCTTCGCTATGGATATCATCAGATCAACATCCGAGAGAAAGACATAGAGAAGCCGACATTTAGATGCCACTTTGGTTATTTTGAGTTTCTGGTTATGCCATTTGGGCTAACCAATGAAATGGCTACATTCCAGTATTCCATGAACCACATATTCACGGATCAGGTGAGGAAATCAGTCTTGGTTTTCTTCGACGATATTGTGGTCTACAAAATGACATGGCAAGAGCATATGAGGCACTTGAATGAGGTATTGAGTATCATTGAGACACAATCACTATACACAAAAGAGTCCAAGTGTGAGTTCGGTATGACAGAGCTTCTTTACTTAGGCCACATTATCAATGCACAGGGGGTACAGGTGCACTAGGAGAAGATCAGGGCCATTCTAGATTGGCCAACGCCCATGGACATAAAAAAGTTGAGGAGCTTCTTTGGGCTATGCAACTACTACATCCAGTTTTTCGGGGGGTTTTCTCAGCTTGGAGCACCACTTAGAGATCTCACTCGCCATGAGGCTTTCATCTTGATAGATGAGTCACAAAAATCCTTTGATCACATGAAGGAAGTCATGGGCATCTTTCCAGTGTTAGCATTACCATACTTCACTTTGTCATTTGTATTAGAGTGTGATGCATCCAACGAGGGTATCAGGGAAGTTTTGATGCAGGGAGGACATACCATTGTGTTTGAGAGAAGGAAGCTTAGTCACCCCGAGAGGTTGTACTCCATTTACTACAAGAAAATGTTGGCAATCATGCATTCCTTGACCAAATTCAGACAATATTTGGTGGGAAGCAAATTCGTGGTCAAAACAGATCACAACAGCCTAAATTATTTCCTTGAGTATAAGGACCTCAGTGAGCGCCAACAGAAATGGGTGACGAAGGTGCATGCTTTCGAATTCAACATAGAATATGTCAAAGGGAAGAAGAACATTGTGGCTGATGCATTATCTAGGAGACCTGCCACATGTTCTTTAATGGGTATTTCAACAGATTGGAAATCCCACTTTTTAGTGGAATATTCTAAGAACAAGTTCGCTTGTGAGGTTTTGGATGGACAGGTTCAGGATGACAAGTACATGTTCATTGACGATGTCATATTGTATAAGGACATAGTCTACTTAGTGCCAGATACATGACTCAAGAAGGAGATCCTCATAGTAGTTCATGATTCACCACTGGCAGTCCATCAAGGGTTACTCAAAACCTATAGGCATATCAAAGAGAGGTTCTCATGGAAGGGCCTCAAACATGATGTTATGAGATACATCAGTGAGTGTGTGACTTGTCAGCAGAACAAGTTAGAGCATAGGCTTCTAGCGGGGCTACTTCAACGATTTTCGTTTTGGAGCAGAAATGGGAGAGTATATCGATGGAATTCATCACAGGCCTACCCAAGGTCCAGGGTAAGGACTGCATCTATGTAGTGGTCGACAGATTGACCAAGTTTGTGTACTTATATTCCATATCAACAGAGTACAACACAGTTCAGGTAGCCGATTTATTTTTCAGGGAGGTCTTCATACTTCATGGGTTTCCAAAGAACATCATCAGTGACAGGGAAAGTCAGTTTATTGGGACATTTTGGAGGGAGTTGTTTAGATTGGTGGGGACAGAGTTGACACCCAACACCAACCATCACCCTCAAACAGATGGGAAGACAGAGATAGTCAACAAGTGGGTTGAGGGGTATTTGAGGAACTATGTGAGTGGACAACATAGAACATGGGTCAGATGGCTACATCTAGGAGAGCATTGCTACAACACCACTTTCCACATGTCCATTGGCATGACACCCTTCCAAGAATTGTATGGTTATGATGCTCCCACTTTGGTAGACTTGGTTTTTGGGGAGAGAAGAGATACCAAATCCAAGGATTGGATCACCGAGAGTCAGGAGATTCTCAAGTTTCTAAAAGAGAACGTGCAAACAACACAAAATCGACGGAAGGTGAGTGTAGACAGGCACATGATAGAGTGTAGTTTTGGGGTTGGGGATTTGGTTTTTTTGAGACTCCAACCTTACAGACAATCATCTATGAAGAAGAGTGGGGCCGAGAAGCTCACGCCCAGATTTTATGGACCTTACAGGATCATGCACCAGATAGGCAAGGTTGCTTATGAGCTAGATCTTCTAGAGGGGAGCAATATCATAACGTGTTCCCCGTATCTTTTATCAAGAAGGAGGCCATGAAAATTCATCAACACATTAGAGGATCTTCCACCATTGGATGAGGAGGGACAGTTGGAGCTAGTGCCATAGGAGATGCTGGAGTAGAGAGAGCGAAGATTGAGGAGAAGAGTCATCAAAGAGTGATTGGTTAGATTGAGGGGACTTCCAGTGGAGGATGCCACATGGGAGGGAGAGAACATTTTTCAACACCCAGGATTGATGTTGCTTGAGGACAAGCAATATCGGGAAGGGAGGATTGCGATGTCCCGTTCCCAAGAGTAGGCTAGCAGGGAGTGACTTAGTAGTCTATTTGGTCTTGTAGACTATAGTCATGCACACACAGGGAACAAGAGGATAAATAAGGGGTGATTTAGTGTCTAAACGATGAATTAAGCCAAAAAGCATAGGAAAACACACTTAAGCTAAAGTCAACGAAGAAATAGAATGAAAAGGTGTCGAGGGGGAGACTTAATTAATTAATTAATTAATCACCTTAGGAGGAAAATTGCCTAGCTTAAGTGATGTCAATGGAGAATTATATTGGGAAGAGTATAAATGGAGGAATTTGACCTAATTCCTCATTATGTTATGATTTGATGTTGAGAGAGTTTCTAGAGGAGGAGGAAAATCAACCTTCTATTGTTTTGTGGATTTTTGGAGGAAACCACCACCAGTGATCGGTTTCAGTGTTGAGAGACACACCCTATCCTATAGGAGATACCATCCAGGTATTTCACTGTGCTATTCAGGAGTATCCATTTTGTAGTATTTGCGCAGCTCAGCCAATGAGGGCACAAGGGTTAGATAGGGTTTGTGTAGTTGTACAAGGTCATAGATGATATTGTAGATTCCCCCCGACCTAGTTGAGGACTAGCCATGGTGCATATTTTGAGCCACCGTTCATCATATTATGATGGTGGAATCTCTCAGGGTGCAACATGTTATCCCTCAAAATAGAACCATCATTTTGAGTAATAGGATGAGTCAAAAATTTCATTTCTGCGAGTCTTGGTTTTCAAAAATTACTTTTCCAGCTTTCAACAGCACGCTCCTTTTAATTTTTTGCTGGATAGCTGTTGAAAGTCGTCACTTTCCACAACGCACGAGTCATAAAATAGTAGCTCTGCGCTGGGGAAAGTCCCGATTTCGCTCAAAATGACTTTTCTTGCACACGACAAATGTCGAGACCACAATACACCAAATCAATTCCTAGGTCAAACCTCAGATTCAGCCATGATTCAAGCCGTGGATTTAGTCACAAGTCAGGTCGACACATCATACCACACATATTTCCGAGTTTCAGATGCCAAATCAATAGCCTAGAGACCATATGTACGCATATGATGTTTGCATATGTTCTAATGATAATATCTCTGCTGCTGGGCATCAAATTTGTTATGATTGTGACTTTGTGCAGCCAAAACAAAGGCCAGTACCGTCTGAGAGTTGTTTCCTTTCTTATTCAATAGCTAAAGCTTTGCAAGGTGGATGGATCTGAAAAAGACACTAGTCCATTATCAACTATTTCTCATATTTTGGCATTAGTTTTGAGTGAAGACAGCAGTACAAGAGAAATAGGAGCAGAGAATGGACTTGTTGGTGTCACATTGGACTTATTGACAAATTTTAAGCCAAATAAATTGACAGGGGAAAAAGCTTCAGTTCCTAAGTGGGTGACTACCTTATTGCTTATACTTGACCATATGCTGCAATGCAAGCTCCAGCTTACTCCAGATGCTCAGAATACTGTTGCTATGGGAGGAACTTCACTTGTCTCTGAGTCTGAAGATACAACTTTAGCCGGTGTAGGTACTGTGGATAACGGTAAAAAGTCTTGCTTGGATGTCAACAACAA
>JASDQU010103775.1:0-16630 GCA_032191745.1 Picea mariana | reverse complement strand
TGGCTACCAATTTGTATATCGCGGAACTCCTAGTGATGTTTGGAGGACACAGAATAATAGAAATTGGTAGCCAGACTCAAGGGCTGGTAGGCTCAATATTTCGCTTATATTCTTCTATGACCTGTAAACAACTTCGGTGGTTCTGCGACATACAGATTGGCCGTCGGACTTTCCCATCATGCCCTGTCCTGTGTTACACATTTTTTCACTCAAAATTTCCGAGGCATACAATTTGACCGTGGAGTCCTCATGTTTCCTGAGTATCCCTTGACACCCTATTTCATATTCCATCTCCTTCGAGCCTGTATGTGACATACAAACAATTATGGACAATATACAATGCATATTATTATTTAGTCATTCTGATGTTCATGTACACATGCTTGCATCTGAAAAAGTTGGACGAATGACATGGGCATGAGTAGTCAATCATCGCAGACATCAACATAATGACAAGGCCAAAGGTAAAGATTCATGCATTTTTCTCTTTAGATGTTTACCAAAAAAATATCATGAGCTATTTATTCATCCATGCCATGATAAATATGTTGATGTCATCTTCAACACATACTTTGCAGTTCACAAGAAGGATCAACGATCACAAGTGAAATGCCCAACATAGTGCAAGATCCGTAGACTAAGAGGTATGGTTAAAAAACTCTGACCTACATACTTCATCCAAGTTTTGTGTCTACTTGTACATTTATGCCAAAAAAAAAGAAAACAAAAAAATGATGCAGACTGCCATTCACATTACTTTTTCTGTTCAAAAAATGTCACTAGGTCTAAACTTATAACACCCAATATACTATTGATAGAAGGCTTGAACATCCTCTAAATTGGTCAAGTGTTTGTCAGGGACATAATGGCCATGTATAGTACCTACTTAGACAAGGAAAACAAAACTAGATGCACTGTGCATGCTGACATGACAAACAACAAAGCCATGATGACAGTCACACTGACTATCCCTACATAACTTGTCCAGAAACATGTAGAAAATATCTTTCCAGGTAATGGGATATCCATTACAATTTTTAATATATTGTCAAAAATAGTATATGACCGTGGTGATTGTGATCGGATTATATCTCTCAAAGAAACAAGTATTGTGGAAAAAATTCCTGCGTTTTGTTCAAAATATCATTCCGTACAGGACACAACAATCAACCAACTTGCACAGAGCAACAACACTTACCCAATTGGAACCATTGGTGCAGTTGTCACACTTGCGAGAAAACTTGGCTCGCAACACATTCTTCATATAAAAGATGATGAATCGGACAACGAAAAGGCAATGGTACCATTCTCCATATCCAGTTTTTTCCTTTACTTTCACATGTTCATATATCTCAGTTATGTTACACAACTATTAGATTGTTCCATGTTGCAGCTGTAATTGTTCGACACCTATTCAAATTTGTTTTCCTCAATGGAACAACAATTGCATAAAGGGAAATTTCCACTAATTCTCTTCAAAAATATAACAAAGAAAAGAGATGTTAAAGAAAGGATCTTTCGCACAACCTAAGAAACATTTGTAACATAATTGCGAACAGACATAGTACAAGATCTCAAGAAACTAACTAGCTCGACAACCGTTGTGCATATACATCTACAATTCCATCCACACTTTGCTCATAAAAATTGCCTTGAACAATTTTCTTCATCTTTTTTGTTGTACAGTTGTATATTATATTGTTCAATATATTAACTACTATGCTCATGTGCGCAGGTTGAGGGTGTTTTGGTTGCAGCAAATGCATACTCGACCCCCTTCGAGCCTGTATGTGCCAAATGCAACTCTCCTGCTTCTACCTCTGCTTTCATAAATGATGGAAAATTTGATTTCCTACGATGCAGTAAAAAATTCCCTTACATATATAGACATTGCCTCAACGCTGCCATTTGAACCCTCAAAAATGCAATTGTACATTGTACAATTAGACAACCTATGTTACAAGATGTGCTTCCTGGGTTAGCAGAATCGCCATATAAAGTATACCTACAGAAAAAGGAAAACAATGTTGACATGTTACGTGACTTTCAGGTCCATAGAAAATTTACATTAAATGAGGACAATGCCATAATGCAAATCAGCTTAACCAAAAAAAATAAAATCATATCAAGCATTGGCAGGAAATGAAACAATCTCATTTGTATCTGTCCATGCTACCGAATGAGGATATGAATAGAGTTTTGCAGTGCCATGGAAATTTGAATTGGAAGTGCATAAGATTGTTCAGTCCGGGAATGAGAAGCATAAGGATAAACCTCATACAAAGTATCCAACTATGAATAAATCAGGTCCATCCTTTGAGCCATCAAAATGGCTTTCTCCTCTTAACGGAACCATCAGGCATTTTCAATAATATTGCAAATTTGGCATTGTTCAAACTCCATTAAGTTAAATGCTGACACTCTTTTCCGGAACTGGTAATGTTAGAACATTGTTAGGTCAACGTGATATTGGTTCATAGTACTATCAGAAGCAAATGTTCATAGTGATATTGCTTCATGGTAATATAGTAATTGGTAAATTTCTTGGTTCCCATTTGGGAATTTGATTATAGATGGGATACAATGCCCAATCTCCATTGATTTTGTCCTTTCTTGTGTTTGGCAGACTTTTGTTCATGTGCTTTTGTGATGTAGTTCAAGGTTCTCATGGACCCGGTTTTTGAATTATGGCTGGATGATACATTGAAGATATTAATGTTTTTTCTATGAACTTAAAGAATGTACAAGACATGATTTGCCTTTTAATGTAAGCTCTATGAAACAAATGTAAAATGTAGCTCATTTTAGAACTTTTACTTGATCGATGAAATTACAAAAATTCATCTTCAGAAATATTTTGAAATAAAAGGATATATGCTATGTGAAGTCCAATGGAACTATGATATCAACCACATAAAATTAAAATTAAAATTCTTCGTTGTTATACTTACGGTGAAGTTGAAAGTACAATAATTTTACTTGAACATCCCAAAATTGATTTTTCTGTAGCTTTTCGATGCTTCTCTTATGAAAACACATCCTGGAAAGTATAAACATGACTCACTTTCTCTATTCCTTGATTGAAGAGCCTGTTCACCTGTCTAATGCACTTCATAGTTACTGTTAAGACCATCAATGGGGCGTTGTTAACACCAATTCCTGCTTCCAAAAATTTCCCTCTGCTTTCTTTTTTCCATCTCCTTTCCCTTTCTAGTTACTTAGTCATTTTTGGAAAATGTCTAGGTGCATGAGTTGGAAGATTCACGTGTTCAGATTTCCACTGATGCTTTTATATCATGAGTCCGACCGACCGCTTCCCCATTCCATATTCAACAAATTTTTCGATCGTGAGTTCTTGGCTAGGTAGGCTCAACATTGTGCTTCCATTTTCCTCCCCCTACCAACAACACCCAGACTTCCCCGATATACAAATTGACAACCAAATTCCCCTTTATTTTTCTCCTTTACTTTCCCTTGCTCATTACTTAGTCATTTTTTCAAATATGTCTCATGATTTTATATCATGAGTCCAATCGACCGCTTCCCCATTCCATACTTGGCCACTATTTCCATCGTCGGTTCCCGGCCAGGCTTGCTCAACATTGTGCTTTCATTGTTTCGTGACCTACAAACAACACCCAAAGTTCTGCGATATACAAATTGACCGTTGAAGTCCATCATCATGCCCTGTTTTGTGTTACACATTTTGCAGTCAAAAGTTCGGAGACATACAATTTGACCATCGGGCCCTCATGTCTTNTATAACTTGTGACCCTGTTTTGAAGCCCTACCGAGCGCTTTCCATACTTGGCCATTTCTTGGAATCTCTTTTGCGGGTTGGCGGGTTCACGAAATGTCCAATGCTTAATCTCTCTTTTCCATCCCTGCCACCTTCACACTTCTTTCTATATATGCAATTATTAATATTTAATGCTAATAGCTCATCCTACAGGAACCATTAATATTGTCATTAATGTCCGAAAGGCTAGAGGAGGTCTGTCATTAATGTTCGAAAGGCTGGTTGATATCTTTCATTAATACGAATTAAGCCACGATTTGCGGAGGGTTGTATTATCCCTTCCGAGTGTTCATTTCGAACATCGTGGAATATCTTTCACGCATCGTCTGGTTGGCAAATTCACGAAATCTCCAATCCTTAATCACTCTTTGTTGTCACCGCCACCTTCTCATTTTTTTATAAGTATTAAATTAGTAATATTTAATGATAACAACTCATTATGCAAGAACCGTAGAAATTGTTATTGATCAGCGAAAGGCTCGAGGATATCTCCCATTGATATGCATTAAATCAAGATTTGCGGAGGGTTATATTATCCCTTCTGAATGTTCATTTCAAACATCATCTGGATAAAACAAACATTCTCGTTAACTTATGGCAGCAGTTCGACAATAGTTATGTCTAGATACAATAAACACCTTCGGGCACGATGACCAGAACTTCTAGTGGTCCAGGGCATGTTCTTACTACTCATCTCCTTTTGCCCAGAAGAAAAGAAGGAGATGGTCCCTTGGTGCGCCGAGAGATATATTTCAAGCCAAAGAATTCCAAGGAAAACCCCCCTGGTTAGACAACCCCCCTCCCATGCGTTGATGGCCGACACAAAGGTTGATGAAATCGATTTTGAGCCGGAAGGAGATGATCTGATGGACGATGATACGACAATGGATGATGGAAATGCAGACATTGTTCCCACTCCTGCGCCCAAACTGAAATCCACCATAATGAGGGGCATTTCCTGGCTCGGCAATGATGACCCTAACAAGACCAAAGGAAAAAGTTTAAGAAAAGAAACCGACTCTAGTACAATAGTCACTTTGAATCTCAAGAGTTTGAGTCTCTCGACTCAGATGGAGGTCCTCTCCCTCAGAGATGTATCCTTTCCTTTCATTTTTAGGTTTTTGGATTGGGTTTGGATTTGTCCCTGGTGCAGGCTATGTCCTTGAAGTCTTTGACTAAAAGGAAATGGTCTCTTGGCGCACCGAGAGATATATTTCAAGACAAAGACTTATTCAATTGCGGGACCACTCTCATGTTCTCTGGATATACAATTAACATCTTAGGGGTTGAGGACCAAAACTCCTAGTGGTGCAAGGAATATTCCTACTACTTATCCCCTTCCACCAAGAACAAAGTAATTTGGACCTCCATAATTTCTCGTGCAACCTGTGTCCCCGAAGTCTTTTCCTGTAAGGAGGTGGTCTCTTGGTTCCCTTTCACCCAGAACAAAGTAATTTGGACCTCTGGAATTTCTCGTGCAGGTTGTGTCCCTGAAGTCTTTGACTTTAAGGAGGTGGTCTCCTGGTCTGTCCTCACTTTCAGTTTCAGGATCTTCTACTTGCCCTACAATGTTTTTTCTCTTCTTCCTCATGGGAAGCTTGTGAGAACTATCAATTTTACTACGAGGAGGGTTCTTATCTCCTCCTGTGTTTGAAGAATTCTGGGTTTCTTTCTTACTGGGGTGGGCCATTGGAGCGATGTTGCGGGATGTCATACTCTTGGCAGTGGTAGTGGGGGATTGGAAACTCTTCTCACCGGGGCCTTTTCCCTATTGTTTGTACAATTTAGTAGTGCTTTGCAATGTCTCTAGGTCATCAGCGTCAAGAGTAGGAGTGTTGTTGACCTATTTCAATCCAAATAATTATTCCACTGTGAAACCACTCTCTTGTTTCTTTGTCACCTCAAGTCTTTTGCAATATGTTGAGATTTCCAAAGACAACATTGACCTTTATAGGAGAAGACTGCAAGGAGTTCCTAAAAAATCATGATAATCAGTTTTGTATGCATGTTCAAGAGGTTGTTGATGGATCCTGCATATTGTCGCACTAGATGAACAACACAAAAATGTATGCATGTTTTTTTTTTTGTAACTCCTCTACCTGTATTTATGAAAAATATGTTCAATGCTTCGGTGAAAAGAACTCAGTCCAATGTCTATGGATAAATATATATTACCCACTAATTTTTATATATTTACTATTAAAAACATTTCCTTGGAATCTTGGTTGGTGCGTCTTTTCCTGATTTAACACCTCTTCTCATTTGTATGGTTCGATAGTCTCGTAATTATTAAATATTGTATTGAATCAAGTAATTTGATCAAATATGCAACATTGAACAATTATATGTCAATGCATTGTATCGATCACATAGGGCTTCTATGGAAACATAAAATGAATTTTACACAGTTTGAAACCAACATTCAATTCTATTTGTAATGCAGATAGAACATAACAACACTAATTCACGATGTGGGAGTTGGGGCCCCACCCAAGAAGTTTCGTTTTCATCTCAACCTTGTTGAGAAAACGATCTTTGATTTCCCTTTCGCTTCCTTGATTCCTTTACTCCAAAAGGAAACATTTTATTGGTTGTCCATCCCCTAGCCTCTATTTGAGCACTTTTACTTTATTAATGAAATTACCAAATTTCTTCTTCGCAAATGTTTTGAAAAAAAAAATGATATATGATAGCTGGAGTCAAATGGGGCTATGACATCAACCACAATATTAAAATTCAAGTTCGTCGTTGTTATACTTACGGTCAAGTTGACAGTACAATAAGTTTATTTATAGATATGCAATTATTAAGATTTAATGCTAACAACTCATCATGAAGGAAGTTCAATACTTAAAATAATATTTCAAGGCATTAAACAATGTATCAAGAACACAATTACTCCCACAAGTTGCAATAAAAACAAATCTTCAACAAAGAATTTGCTCACACCCTTTTTAATGATACAAGAACAATAGAAAATGAGTAAGTGGATAAAATATTGGACTAGAAAATGATGATTTTGCAACAATGGGGCTTGTTTGAGACCAATTCTTGCTTACGAAAATTTCCCTCCACTTTTCTATTTTCCCACTCTCTTTTATCCCCTTCTTTTGCCTCTTTTATACTTAACCAAATTCCCCTTTATTTTCCCCCTCTACTTTCTCTTTCTGGTTACTTAGTCGTTTTTTCAAAAATGTCTAACTATGCAGGTTGGCGGACTCATGAGTTCACATTTGCACTCATGCTTTTATATCACAACTCCAACCGACCGCTTCCCCATTCCATACCTAGCCACTATTTCGATCGTGGATTCCCATGAAGGAGGGCTCTAGATTGCACTTCCATTGTTTTGTGACCTACAAACAACACTCGAACTTCCACGATATAAAAATTGACTTCCAAACTCCCACATAATCCCCTCTTTCGTGTTACACATTTTTCACTCAAAAGTTTCGAGACATACAATTTGACCATCGGGGCCTCATGTCTCCTTGGGAACCCTTGTCACCCTATTTTGAATCTTGTCCGACCACTTTCCATACTTGGCCATTTCTTGGAATCTCGTTCGTGGATCGTCTGGTTGGCGGGTTCATGAAATCTCTAATTCCTAATCGTTGTTTCCTGTGCCCACCACCTTCACACTTTTTTCCAAGTATGCACTAACTTAGGTTTAATGCTAACATCTCATCATGCAACAACCGTGAAGATTGTCATTAATGAGAAAAAGGCTCAAGGAGATAGTCAAACTGACTATCCCTACACAACTTGTCCAGAAACATGCAAAAAGGATCTTTCCATGTAATGGGATATCTATTACAAATTTCAATATATTAGCCCTTCTTTTCCCTCCTCTATACTTAACCAAATTCCTCTTTCTTTTTCCTCTCTACTTTCTCTTTCTGGTTACTTAGTCTTTTTTCCGAAAATGTCTAATTGCATGGGTCGATGGACTCACGGGTTCACATTTACACTCATGATTTTATATCACGACTCTGAACGATCGCTTGCCCATTCCATACCTAGCCACTTTTTCGATCATGGATTCCCGAGCAGGTAGGCTCTAGATTTCACTTCCATTGTTCCTTGACCTACAAACAACACCCAAACTTCCACAATATACAAATTGACTGCTGGACTGCCACATCATCCCGTCTCCCATGTTACACATTTTGCACTCAAAATTTTGGAGACATACAATTTGACTATCGGGGCCTCACGTCTCCTGGGGAACCCTTTTCACCCTATTTTGAAACCCATCCGACCGCTTTCCATACTTGGCCATTTCTTGGAATTTATTTCGCAGATTGTCGGGTTGACAGGTTCAAGAAATCTCCAATTCCTAATCATTGTTTCATGTTCCCTCCACCTTCACACTTCTTTCCAAGTATGTAATAACTAAGGTTTAATGCTAATATCTCACCATGCAAAAACATTAAATATTGTCATTAATGAGTAAAAGGATTGAGGAGACAGTCACACTAACTATCCCTACACAACTTGTCCAAAAACATGAAGAAAATATCTTTCCAGGTAATGGGATATCTATTACAAATTTCAATATATTAGCGAAAAGGAGTCTGACTTACAATTTCCCTATTCCATACTTAGCCACTTTTTCGATTGCGGGTTCCCAGACAGGCGGGCTCAAGATTGCGCTTCCATTGTTCCGCGGCCTACAAACAACACCCATAGTTCCATGATATACAAACTGACCGCTAGACTGCCCCATCATGCCCTCTTCCGTTTTACGCGTTTTGCACTCAAAATTTCTGAGACATACAATTTGACCATCAGGCCCTCACCTCTCCTGAGTATCCCTTGTAACCCTATTTTGAAGCCCGGCCAACCTATTTTCATACTTATCCATTCATTAATTTCTCTTCCACTTCCCCGCCACCTTCGTACTTGTTTCTAGATATGAAATTAGTAATCTTTAATGCTAACAGCTCATCATGCAGGAACCATAAACATTGTCATTAATGAGCGAAAGGCTCGAGGATATCTCACATTAATACAAATTAAACTAATATTGGTGGAGGGTTATATTATCCCTTCTGAGTGTTCATTTCAAACATCATGGAATGTCTTTCCTGGGTTGTCAGGTTGGAGGGTTCATGAAACCTCCAATCCTTAATTGCTCTTCATCATACCCGCCACCTTCGCACTTCTAAGTATGCAATTACTAAGATTTAATGCTAAAAACTCATCATCCAACAATTGTAGAGATTGTCATTAATGAGCGAAAGGCTCGAGGAGATCTCCCATTCACACGCATTGGACCAAGATTTGCGGAGGGTTATATTATCCCCTCCAACTGTTCATTTCAAACATCGTCTGGAGCAAACAAACGTTCTCGTAAACTTATGGTAGCAGCTTGACAATAGTTTTGTGGAGATATAGTGAACATCTTCGGGCGTGAGGACTGGAACTTCCAGTGGTCTAGGGCCTACTCTTACTAGTCATCCCATTCCACCCAAAACGAAGTAATTTGGACCTCTGGAATTGCTTGTGCAGGATGTGTTCCTGAAGTTTTTGACTGTAAGGAGGTGGTCTCTTGGTGCACTGAGAGATATATCAAGACAAATAATTATTCTACTGTGGGACCACTCTCTTGTTTCTTTGTCACCTCAGGTATTCCGCAAGATGTTAAGATTGTCGGAGCCAACATTGACCTTCAGAGGAGAATACTGCAAGCAGTTCCTAAAAAATCATGATAATGGGTTGGACCTATTGCTCGAGTTCCTAGAAAACCTGACGACAGTTCCTAAAGATATCACAAGCTTGCAGGTTAGTTCATTTAGAAATACATTTCAGGAAATTGCTTAGCTGTTTACAAGATTAACGGGACAAGAATCCACAACAAGTATTTCCTGCATGATTTTTTATATTTTGTATTTCACAGTCAAGGAACAAGCCATTTTTTATTGGGGGAAGCTAATTTCCATTGAAATATGTTCCCAATTGTCACGATTCAAAGAGGAGAAGCAATTTTATATGTCATCCTACTTGGATTTTGTGATAGCATATTTCTTTCTGTTTACAAAACTGTTTGTGTCCAAGAAGGTAAACTGTGAATGTGACCCATTAACTTTTTGGTACCAGGCCTTGTGGAGGCACAAGGCTTCCCATTGTTTTTATGAGGTTTTTAATGACTTTGTCTTAGTTTTCAAATATTTATTGTTAGGAAAGGATGTTGCCCGCATGTCTAACCAGGAAACCAAGTTTTTGGATAGGAAGGGGACACTTGAACAAATGGAGAATTATAGTGTGATAATGGTTTTTGGCTCCAAGGAAAATCCTACTTTCCTTCCATGTCACATTACAGACATAATGTTTGTTACAGAAATAACAAGGCAATACAACTACTGGTTGCATTTTTCCATGAGAAGAGAAAAAAACAGTTCATTCCTTTGCCTTGGAAATTCAGGGACTTCATATTCAGGAATGTCAACAAGATTGACAAATTCACAGGCCATTTGAACAACTTGAACCTAAGATATGCTAAAAGGATAAGAGGGTTCGACCCTAATGGGATTTTTTTAGAACATTTACTAGCAGTTGGATTCAACAATTCTTTTATCTAGACATGCCTAATTGAAGACAAAGACAATGATGACAACACTCCTGCTCCTGAGGCTGGAGACCTAGAGACATTACAAAGAACCACTAAATTGTACAAACAATAGGGAAAAGGCCCAGGTGAGAAGCGTGTTCAATCCCCGACTACCACTCCCAAGATTATGACATCCCAGAGCATCTCTCCAACAACCCACCCCAATAAGAAAGAAACCTAGAATTAATCAAACAGAGGAGGAGATAATAACCCTCCTCGCGATAAAATTGATAGTTCTCACAAGCTTCCCATGAGTAAGAAGAGAAAAAACGTTGTAGGGCAAGCGAAAGAGCCTAAAATTGAAAGTGAATACATGGAACTTGAGACTGATCTAGATAACATATTCTGCAATGTTGATCAGCCCGAGGATGCAATCCACCATAATCCCCTAATGGAAATAGTTGAGACAGAATTTTTTGATGAAGATGGATCCTTCATATTCCATAGCATTGTTTTTGATAGCGAATCTAAAAATTTAATTATTGAAAAGAGAGATGTAAGAAATAAGAAAGGGAAATCTCGTTCAGAGATTAACCTTAGGAACATGCAGCCATCCCAAATATCTTGACTTCACCGAGCAACCGAATATTCTCTTGATGATTCCATTGGAGGAATTGAGGCAGAGAATTCCAGACTGAAGGACCGATTCAAGGAATTGGAGGAATCTTTGATTCCTATCTCATTTCTTTCCATTCCTTTAGCAATAACCATGCCTGCCACCCCTACATCCAAGTTAAAAGAATCCTCCAGCCTCCTCACATCGTGTAGAATCTATGTGGAGAATAATATCAAGAAAATAATGGAGCTAATTACTTAGGCCTGGGAAAAATCACAAAGTATGGATTCCCTTGGAACGAGGGAACATGCTTTGCATGAACATTTGCAGGTAGATTTAAAAAATGAAGAACGTTTCTATCTAGAGACGCTCATCCCTTTTGGCATCCATGTCAGCAACATGGCATATATGAGAAGAAGACAAGAAGATATTCCCTCCCCAAACCGGATCAATCAATTAAATGCATGCTGGGAAGAGAAAGTGAAGAATATACATCTCATTGTCCAATCATGTGAACAAGCCATATCAAAGAAAGAAGAATTATTCAAAAAGTTGACCGAAATAAACTTAGTCGGAAGTACCAATAAGGTCCAAGACCCCAACTTAATCGTCAACTCCTTATCCTTAACCAACCAAGCCTTCGATGAACAAGTTGATATTTTTAAGGGGTTGTCTTTAGAAATTTTTTACAACATCCTTGAATATGGTGAAGATGACGTGGACAACTGGCTAGTGGACTATTCCATACAAAATGAAGAATTTGATCAAGCTCTACGTAATCTTTCTATCGATCTAAGGGAATTAGAAAATGATATTTTCAACATAAAAATTTGGGATGATATCAACACGGCCCCCATGAGAAGCTACATTGAAGAATGGCTCCAAAGGGAAATCGACAAGCTCACCGACAAAGGGCAACAAGCAATTGGCACGATTCCAGTAGTCGTCGATGACAACAATAAAATTTCATCAGCAAGCAAATATCAAAGGGGGAGATAGATGCCATCATAGTAATTCTATATTGATCACATCATGCTTTGTTTATCAATCCACTTATTCCACCTCTTTAAATAGAAATGTCTAACCAAAGACTGATAACTTCAAATTTTTTCTTTTCAGGTCTTTCTCTCTATCGTCGCCCACTTCTTCTTTCTACAATCCTATTTATTGTACTTATTTCTTTTATGGTCCATGGGAACCCCAATCCCAATCTATATGAAAAACACATTTAAATTTCCAGGAATATGTAACATACATTATTATTTTTGATAAATTTCAAAGAAAAATACTTCGGGAACAATCTCGACGATGCCTTGTAACCATGTTTTTGGAATGCAAAATTAGTTCTTTTTATGCATGTTAGACACCTTCTTTTATTTTTAAGTGCTCATAATTTTTTATCTTCAACTATGTTGGATGTCAGGAGATTGTGTTTATTTAATTGGAATGTTTAATGTGTGTGATTCTTGGTCCTATTTTCCAGAAACCTTTATTTCAAAAAACAAAAAAAAACAAAAAAAACATTTTCTATCGCTTTGTATTGCTTCAAGTCATTATGACGGAAATTCTCTAAGTCCCACATTTGAACTATACACGCCCCAGTAAAATCTTATAGAGGAGTACCACATCTATAAGAACGCGGTATGATTGACATCCTCGTTAGGTTTCCATTTTGGTCCTAACAGATTGCATAAATAGAAACCAAAATTGCAGATCAACCTCTGACAATATATAGAAAAAAACTAGCAAACACAAAGGTCACACAATAAGATCAAAGAATGATCAAAAAAAAAAAAAATTGTTTCTTTGCCACTGCATATAACTTTATTTATCCTAACACATATAAAGACACACAAGCTACATGATCTATTTAATAGAATGGAATGGATGTTTCTTACTTTGTCCATGGGAAAAATTAAAGAAGTGACTATGAAAATTGTACTTAACTCTAAATATTGGGATGAAAGCCAGTTGGAAGTATACAGAGATCAGTATGAATGAATTTCATAAATACATTGAAGTGATAAAACATGCAAGGTAGGAATGGAAATTTCAAACATGGCAAGTCAGACTCCAACAATATATCAAGTTACACATGATGGGAATATATGTTCTCTTTCATATCTTATTAAGAAAACAAAATCAAGATGGATTATGCAAAACACAGTGTAATTAGAATGAAAATACTTTAAAAAACTAAATGGTTTCAATGCCATAATTGCTATAGGAGCCACGTGTCATTTTTTGCATGGATACCACCTGTACTTCATGTTGCTTGCCACGTGTCTGTTGTAGTTTCCATTTGTCTCCTCTACTTATTCCTCCATCCCTGTGCATTTATTCCCATTCCAACCTGGCAGGGACTACACTGCCATGCAACACTTGTTTTAGTGAGAAATGGAAAAATAAAAAAATGTTTAAGAGGATGCATCCTTTACTATGCATGTGCATAACCATAAGAGAGAACTCATCAATCAACTATATGTCAATTGAAATGCATTGAAAACCTATTATAACCATAATGATGGAAGGAGGCGAGGAGATTTACTATTCATCAACTAACAGAAGAACATGTTCAATTATTGCTACAAGTCAAGAATTTTGTGCTTGCATTGCTTTACAAATGATATATAAATGCATATAGGAGAATATGCTAGAATATTCTTCTCGAAAAATATAGGTGAGAAAATATGTCTAAGTGCAATGTCCAGAAGAAACTAGATTTAACTGAAAATCAACCTTGTGACTCGCAATAGAGCTCATCTAGAGATTTCAACATTGATTAACGGTAGTAATTACAATATTCTTACACTACCCCTTAATTATTGTTGCTAAGTGATTCAATGGTTACTACACCTAAATTGTCTATGAAACTCAGACACATCTCTTTCCAATGGATTTATAAATATGTCAACCAATTGGTCTTTTTATTTACGATATTCCAAGTAAATTTCACCATTTTTTACAAGCTCTCTAATGAAATGATATCTAGTATCAATATGCTTGTTTTTTTTTTGAAAGATATGGTTCTTTGACAAATCTATTGTTGAGATGTTGTCACAATATATTGGAATTGGTCGATCTTATCCTCGTTGAAGATCATTGAATATTGTATGCAACCAAATTGCTTGACAAGTTGTTTTTGTTGTTGTTGCTACATGTATACTCAATTTCTTCTCATGCGATTGTCACAATGTGATTCCTCTTGGACGCCCATGAAATCACACCTAAAACAATATGGAAGACATATATTTAAGTACTCTTCCTTTCATCCATACTACCTGCAAAATAAATATTATTATATCCAACCAAGGAATCATTACTAGAGATGGAATATAATACACAATATCTTGTTGTTCCAAAGATATATCGCGGAAATATTTTGCCAACTTTCCAATGTAAGTATTTTGAATACTCCATAAACTTGCAAATCAAAATGAAAACATACCTAATGTTTGGCCTAGTGGCAGTGAGATACATGAGGCTACCAACCAACCTGTTGAATAGAGTTAGATATATATTAGATCCCTTATCCTCTTTATTGATCTTTTCCCTGTTACAGTTGGAGTTGGTGTTGGTTTACATTTCACCATCATGGACCTCTTCATCACATCCATGGCATACTTTGTTTGAAACACACAAATTTCTGAATCTAATTGGATGAATTCAATACGAAGGACATATTTCATTAACCCCAAATAAGTTATTTCAAATTCTTGTTTCATGGCTAATTTAAACTTGTCGACTGACATATTTCCTGTGAAGACCATATCATTAACATATAAACAAAAAATCAAAATTTGGCCTTTCTTATTCACCTTTGTATGCAATGTGGGATCACTGTTATTTCTTCTAAACCCATTATTGATTAGATATGAATCAATATTTCTATACCAAACTTTCGAAGCTTGCTTAATCCCATAACGATCTTTCTTCAATCTGCACACTTTATCTTCTTATACTTTTATCAAATATCCTAGTGGTTTCTCTACATAGTTTTCTTGTTCTGAAATACCATTTAAGAATGTCGACTTTACATCCATTTGATAAACTTTCCACCATTTTCGAGTTGTTATGGCTAAGACAGATGTAATTGTATCTAACCTTGCAACTGGTGCAAAGGTTTCACCATAATCAACTCCAGGATGTTGTGCAAAACCTTTTTCTACCAATATAGACTTGTACTTTTCAACTTCTCCTCTATCATTAAACTTGGTTTTGTAAACCCATTTTACACCAATTCAATCTTTTCCTTCTGGCAATTCTACTAGATCTTGTGTATCATTCTTCTCTATGGAATCCATTTTTTCGTCCATTGCTTTAACCAAATTTTCTTCTTTAATTTCTTCTTCAAAATATATGAGTTGACCAATAAACAATGCAATGTTTGAATGCACATCTAGATCTTCTTAGATTTATCTCAAAATTATTGTCTTTCTAGACCATGGGAAAGCAATTGTAGGGTCAAATTAATGACTTGATTGAGAAGTAGAAATACATTGGGTTGTTGGGATAGATGAATCACATTGAACATAATTTATTAGAGTCCTTGTTAGATTACGTCTGACTAATGATTCAGTTTGTGAACCTTGCAATCCACCTTGTGCAATTTTCTCTTCTGCTTAATCTTCTGCTTGAAGTATCGTTTCTCCAATAGTTATAGTTTTTTCTATGCTCCCATCCCATGCTTTATCTTCTTTGAAGTCAACATCCATGTTGATTATCACCTTATTTGTAATTGGACTATACAATTTATATGCCTTGGAATGATCATTGTACCCAAGAAATATGCACTTTTCACTTTTGTCATCCAACTTTCTTCACAATTCTTTAGGCACCTAAGTATACACCACACACTCAACACTCTGAAGTGTGCTACACTAAAGCTCATATTTTTCCATGCTTCTTATGGGACTTTGTTCTTCACGCTTTTAGAGGGAGATATGCTCAAAACATAAACATAGCAAGCTATTGCTTCTCCCCAAAAATCATTTGAAAAATGTGTTTCTTTCAACATGCTTCTAGCTATATTCATAATGGGGTGAGTGCAAGATAATGATGGTCTCTCATGATGCATTAGTGGCAATGCAAACCTAGAAAAATAACAATATGTTTACTTGGAGGGATTATTCAAGGTACTTTTACAATGACTTTGAATATGATGTAAGAATATGAAACGTAGGAAATTAAATTAGCTTTCCAAATATACAACTTGTATTCATAGACATTATGAATAACTAGGTCAAATTTGTTTTTTTCTAACAATGGTATCTTATTTTTCCAACAAAATATAAGGTATATGTTTTCATTCATGCAAGTGTTGAGTGCTTAATGATGAAATTTTTTTCCAAAAACTTGTATTCTTGTAGAGAACCCATTTTTCTTGTGTCGTGTATTTTTTGGAAATTTTTAATATTAATTTTATATTTTTTTTAAATTATCAAAGTCAACATATGCCTGAAATTAAAATGTCTTTTGTTTGTGCAGGTTAAAAGGGTCTTAACATGATCAAAACATTTTTTTTAGACCATAGGTATCGACCTCCTCTAGTGTTGCATATAACTCGTTTGAGAAATGGTTAAGCCAAGAAAAAGTTATAGAAGAAATAAGAGAGGTATGTATTCTAGGATTTTGATAGATGTGAAGACAAAAATAGATTAAA
>JASDQU010103774.1:288621-301243 GCA_032191745.1 Picea mariana | reverse complement strand
ACCCAAATGAACCCATGCGATCGTCAACCATCGTGTCCCTTGGGACCAACACCCCCCAACCTTGGTCTGCTCCTCATGTTGATACGCCCTGAAACCTCTTTGGTGCATCCCTTCTCTTGGTTGTTGCATGCTTGCGCAAGCCCCTTGGTGTGTTCATGCATCCAAGGAGTCCACTTTGCCAACCGATGTGATCCTTTGGTGTTGTAGTAACCCCAAATTATGTCTCCTTGAGGACTTGGGTGAGGGTCTCTATGAACTTCTAACCGAATACCTTACATCCCCCCCCACCTCAACTTGTTGCCATCCCCGACAACGTCCACAAAATATGTGATCTCCAAGTCTCTACCCAAACTCATTCCCCCATCGCAACTAAGTATGTTGGAAACCCCAAGTTTCATGCTGACTGGAAACCCCAATTTTCCTTGCAAAGTGGAAACCCCAAGCTTCCAACTCGCACTGCAATCATCTGCAACCTGTGTAACCATCCACAATGTCCTCTACCCAAAGTTGTTTGCAACCAATTTTTCCTTTAGAATGGAAATATTTCTCTTCTGCAACTTTTTGTGCAATGCACATGTTGCCATTGTCTTGTTGTGATGATCACTCTTCGTTTTTTTACTGCTACTACTACCTCAAATATTATTTCAACCTCTATGAAAACTCCAAAAATGTCTAAGTGTTGAAATCCTGTGAACTTTCTACTGCATCCATAATTCAATCAACTCTGTCATGTCTCCAAACGATGCTAGCATCAAGTCCTACACTGATTGGGTAACTAGTCCAACTGTTGCATCCAGTTCTTGAAATGTGCATCTCCATGCTCGGACTTAGTCTTTTCTGTCTACATCTCTGTCACTCCATCCAACTCCAAAGACTAAGGAAAGTGTCCACCCTTGCCTCATTTTTGTTTCCATCATCTGATCTTCATCAAGGAGATCTTCCACAATTTCTAAGTGACGCACCTCGAACCTATGGGTGCATATGTACTCTTGACTCCCTTGTCATGTTGTTTTTCTCTCCCAAGTTGTGAACTAGTTGAATGGCCAATCCAACCYTCACATTCCTTGAGACTAAAAACCCTCATGCAAAARCCAGTCACTTCCTTTAACAATCTTATCCATTTGTGCAACCCTTAGACCAAGGAAAGTTCACCCCTCACCTTGCTTCACTACGAAGTCACCCTGAAATGAATTCATCTGCAACAAATTGACTCCAGTTTCCACCTCATGGGAACARTTAGCCAATCTACACCAAGAATTTCACTCCCATGCTTCCTTTTTCCATCTACTTCATCACTCATCCATGCTGCTAGATCTACCTCTCTATGCCCTGGAATGGTTAGGATTCACCCTCAACCATGCTACCCCAAAGAAGAGAAATTCTCATGTCCAAGTAATATCTTCATGTTGCAATCTCTATGTCCGCACAATCCTCCAAATGAAGACAAGTCTTCAACTTGCCTCCTTTCATCAAGTCACCTCTCTGCAACTCAACATCTGCAATGAGTGTGTCCAAAAATCCTACACTCCTCAAATGTCCCAACACATTGTCCAAAGTGCTCCAAGTAAAATGAGTCACTTCAAAGAAATTTCATGCCTTAGGCATGTTTGAACCAATACTTCTGGCAACCTTAACAAATGACCCTCCCTGATCTCTAAGTCATTGTACAATCATCCGCAATTCATCGAGGTGCACTTTTCCTCATTCAATCTCCCATACCAAAGGTTAGAGAACACCACCAAAGTCACTTGGTCTGCATTTTTCCCATTCAGGTCGACTACCAACAATTATTGGTCGACTTCTCTGTTGAATCCATCCATATTTTATAAAAGAACTTCCTTGCACCTCCTGCAACCATCCAAAATTTGGCACTGTCATCATGATTGTCAAATCATTGTATGACCCAACAAATCTAGCTAAGGCACCAAGGTGCCTCATCCAATAGTTAGGCACCTTCCTCAAACTACCTCCATAACTACATCCAAATATTCCTAAATCCACTATAGGATTCATCCAAACAGGTTTCCCAAAGCTCTCTGCATATTCACCCAAATCAAGATGTCTGAAACTGCTACATGCCTTCTTCAAATATGCACCACTTGATTCACCCTCAAGTCTTTCATTTTTCACCGTGGAAACATATTACACTTGAACCACCAAGTCATCCCACTTCCATTCAAAGATATCACCTCAACACTTAGTAAATGAAGGAACTCAAAGAAAACCATACCTTTCCAATGACATCCTTGGTTGCACCCCTGGTTTAAGTATAATGTCTTGGACCTTCACTTTCCCAAGACACTGACTGTGCAAATGAACTCCCCTAAATCACTGTATGCAACTACACAAACCTGTAAGCACCTTTGATGTGATACAAGGCCAAGTCCATCCATCTATTTTAGAAAACATCTAAGTCCCAAAATTCTCATACAATAGGCCTAACTCATCTCCAATGTCCTTCCATCTCCACACCTTGAATGCTTCCACTTCAAGGCACCATGCACATGCTTCCTAACTTCCAAGACATACTGTTTTTAACTGACTTATGTAATTATGTGAAGAGTTAACTTGTTCGAAGGTTGTGGTTGAACTACTTATCCGAAAACCCAACTCAACTCAACCGTTGTTCTCAATGATGCATGACATGAAGATGTCATGATGAAAATGTGCCCACCAAATGCCTTGTTGCAAAGATACTCTAGGTTTCCTCAAGTCATCCAACACACCCGAGTGATTCAACTTGTTGCAATCCAGAACTACTCCCATTCACGATCACTTATGTGATCACCCTCTACGATCACTTTCATGGTTACATCTGTGAAAATTCTTACATTCATCCACCTTTCCCAAGTGATCGGTACACCCAATGAAATCCATGCTTGGTCCCTTCAAGGTGTGCACAACAGGTTTGGCACTTACTTCCACCGCAAATCAAACCAACCAATTTTGCACCCAAACTGTCTCTATAAAAGGTCAATCCACGTTACTGAACCTTCACCAAGTCTTTTCGAAAACTTCCTATGCAATCAACTCTATGACAAGTTCTGCGATGAGTTTTGTGATCACCCACCCTATCCAAGTGCTTCATTTCACCACAAACTTTACTCTTGGTCTATACAAGGTGTGCACCCAGATCAATCTTCCACCACGTCTTTAACTGGAATCCTATACCGTAAGTCTAATGAAAATTCTTTGTTATGAACCAACTCACTCCACTAAATTGTTCACCAAATCTGCGAATGTTCCCACTGAACTATCTACGCAACAAATTTTCTTCCTGCTACACTCTATCACCACTATCACCACCATAGTAGTAGAGTGTACTTCAATCTCTAATACCATTTATCATTGATATAGTGGTGAAGAGCTCACCAACCCTTATTCAAAATATGCGACAAACAAGCTCTGATACCATCTTTCATGTCCCCACAATGTGCCTACCCGAATCTTGCAATCGTGCACCTCTTGAGGGCATGCAACACCACAACATTTCTAACTTGGATGCTTGGCAACACCAACGATACTTTTTTTAGACTATGCCTCTTCATCTAGATCATACCCATACTCCATTCTAGGATACGGGTGAGTCACACTCCTACTCTATTGTATAAATAGACAATTCGTTAATAGCCTTAACACTTAGTCATTTAAGCATACATCCATGAAACGAAGAGAACACTTGTGAAAAAAACAAGAGACACGAAGATATAGTGCAAGAATCACGAAATGTTCCTAACACCCAACTAAGTATTATTATTGCAAAACAATTACAGTGTGAGCACTATTGGCTTGGTTTACAACTTGGGAGAAGTCAAACAACTCGCCTCACCTCACCAAGACACTCATAAACATATTCATCACATCAATAATTGTCTTTTGGAACAAATTTTACAACTATTGCAAAGAACCCCAAATGTGCATCCACCATAAACTCACCATCTCTTCTCTATCACAAGACTTTTCACAGACCTAGGGTTTGTTGAGGAAAATATATGAAATGATCTTACTCAAGCATTTTCATATTCTTCTTGGCTAAAGAAAAATAGACGATAATGTCACCCTATGTTTATAGCCATCAAAATTAATATCCTAACTCACAAGTATTGATTACAAGTGCTTAGGCTAGTCTTTTTATAAATAAAAGCTTGCTGGAAAATTCATTATTTATATGATTTTCTGAATATAGAAGTTGCTGAAATAAATGTGAAGACAGAAGAAAATACACCAAGATGACAATCAAGACAGATGAGACATAAAGGAATCCTTTATTTCATTCCAATTCACCAAAGAGTCATTCTCTTTACAAAATTTCATGAAGAAGTTTTGGACCAAAGTCAAACTCAGACATCCCCAATGGAACATACAAAAGGACCTCTGACAGAAAATCAAAACTGAACTCTAAAAGTTGGATCAACATGCCACAGACTACTGCCCACTCGACTCTACACAATATCCTTTTTCAGTCATGAAAACTAATTCACAAACAGACAAGTCTACATAGACTATCAAAGATAGATCAACACCTATGAAAAACGAGTGTTTGAATGATGTGATTCATCCCTGAATATTGTTGTCTACAATAAGACCCCACTATCATAAAAAAGAATTAGGCTTGTGATAAATT
The DNA here is from genome assembly GCA_032191745.1 of Picea mariana. Taxonomy (NCBI): domain Eukaryota; kingdom Viridiplantae; phylum Streptophyta; class Pinopsida; order Pinales; family Pinaceae; genus Picea; species Picea mariana. Next base: position 296,619 of record JASDQU010103774.1, on the reverse strand, counting down.
AAGGAATGAATGAAAACTGAACTATCTCAACATAAACTCAAAGATCAAACCTTAGTATGCTTCTCCTTCTATCCTCCTCTTGTTCCTCCCTTTCCTTTTGTTTTTAAGAAATTAGAATTGGATGAAGTAGTTGAACTACCTCATTAGTTAAGTTAACTAAAAACTCAACCAACTTTTTAGTTAGGGGTAAAAGTCATAAATCATAATAAGGGTTATAAATAAATAATAACTAGTAGGTGGTACCCCTTGTGACTCCCATTTAGCTCTTAACAATCATAACATAACTAGTTAATTAAGAAAAACACCCCTCCTTGTGACTCCCATCATCACATTCATATTTGACAAATTATCTCATTGATATTTGAGACTATTTTCAAAAATATATTACCAATATATCCAAAAATCCTGTTGTCCAAAAAATTTGAAGTCAACTGTTCTCAACAACAGATAAATAAATAAAACTTAAAATCCATATTTTCTAGTCAGTGAGGCATTCTTTCCTCTTTTTCTACTATCGCCTTTTAAACTCTCTGGATATGTCTTAGGCTATGTGGATCCCTTAGGCCTAATCTTGGTGATCACATGAGAGAAATCATCCCTCAATTGCATGTGGGAGGACACCGATTTATCAAAATCATTTGAAGGTGGGGAAGGAGCAGTAGTGGATTTCCCTTTGTTAGGGGCATGGTGGGCCTCGATTTTCAACCTTTTGCTTGAAAATCTCATTCCTGTAACCAAACACCTTAAAAATGCGAGCTTGTTTGAGCGGTTCTTCTCTTGCTTGAAAATYGGAGTTTAACCACAGTAGAGCACAATTGAACAACAACCAATCTAGGGTTACAACCAATGGGAGGGTTATGGAGTGACGCGTAGTAAATGCATGTCGCTTCCATCCCTTACTCATTTAATCACTTAGTAYGTGCCAACCACCATTTCATTAATTCATTCCATTAACCAATGCATCGAAACCAACATCCAAAATGCACCACCATATTAACCATTGTCAAACATACCTTAACGCATATCAAATGTGCCTTCACATAACTCAATATATCGCATAGACATTTACATCATTTTTTTAGATTAACACCATTTTCCTTAACTTCGAATGCATAGAGCAACATTGTATCGCATAGTAGCATAATCCCTCTCTTGTGGATTTTGTTTGTATTTCTTTATTTCTTTTCAATTGTTATTATTTGTTGCTACTAACATGTGTCTTTTGCAGGTGGCACATGTAATAATTCAAGGAGGAAATAAAAAAGGTAATAATGGATATCATAAGCCATTATAGCATGTCATTCGAGCTTAGAGAAAGAGAACAAACATGCATTATCCATCATCCATCTGTCGCGAATAGAACCAACATTGATCATCAATCATGCTCAAACCTGTAAGCAGTGTCAAACAACAGTAAAAACATCAAATAAGAACCAGATTTGATACTCCAACCTACAAGGGGGTCCCACCTACTAGTATTATATATATCATTAGCTTATAATTAATAGGCTTTATCAATATTTTGCGGGCCAAATCCTCGTTGTGATTTTAATCGTCAACACACTGACGACTCCACAGCGAAATTTGTTTCCAACAGATTTAGAACTCAAAACACATGGTTTAGCAGACCAAGAATAGTAGATTTAAGAAGATATAACCAGAATGATTATGCAACAGGGTGAAGTGAGCTGATTTAATGGAAAAATGACCGGGAATTTGTGAATAACTCTTGAAAAATGTTAAGTATGAAGGGGTTTATCCTTGTATGCATAATCATTCAACTAGATTTTTCTCTTTTCTTCAAGGAGAAAAAATAATGGACTTTCTCTTTTATTTCTCAAATGGACGAAGAAATGGAAAGAAGAAGYGGGAGATAACCAATCTCTTATAAGACAACAATGAAAGAAGATAACAAATTCAAGTGTGTCTTTAGGGGAAACATCGTAACAGTTGTGTAACCTTGATTGTTATTGACTAACATTATCTTGCARGAGTGTCACTGTGGAAGAATTGATCCAATATCTTATTCTTGACCAAAATCAATTAAAAAGATGAAAAAGCAATAAAAATTGTAACAGAATAAAATTGAAAAATTTAAACAACCTAAATGAAATGAAAAAAATGTAAAAGCAGTAGGAAATGTTTAAAACAAAAACATAAATCACATTACTGTAAAGCAGAAAAAAAAGAAAATAGTGAAAACTTATAGTGGAGCTAAAATACTAATCTAAAGAAAACCTAAACAACGTACGAGCTTTTCAAGTTGGTTCCATGTAACTGTTACTTATGTAGAAAAACATATGCTCCTGTAAATATTTTAGAATGTAAGAGTTAGTACCTAAGACAAAAACGATAATGAAAGGACCCAACCATAATTTTTGAAATTTTGAATGTCTTCCCCTATCAGCGTGAGCTGAATCCCACATCAACACTTTTTCATTGACCTTAAATTTGACAGTCTTGGGACTCTTGTTGAAATACTTCTTAACAGTTTGTTGTCTCCTTTTTATATTATCCAAAGAAAACATCCTTTGCTCTTCCAAAGATAGGAGTGAATTTATCCTTTGTGAAACATCGGAAGAATTTAATTCTTCGATATGTAGAATTACCCTTAAGGAAGAAAGTTCCATCTTAGTTGGAAGGAGGGATTCTTGAAAATAAAAAAGCTGGAAAGGAGTGCAACCAGTGCTTACCTTGGCGGTAGTTCGATCTGCCCAGAGTGTGTAAGTGACAAGAGTGTGCCACTAATGAGGCTTGTCTTCGATGAGCCTTTTGACGATTCTGACGAGATTTTTGTTGGTAGACTCAACCTTCCCATTCCCTTGGGGATTATAAGTTGATGAGGTGAAATGTTTAATGCCCAACTTAGCTAAAAATTGATTCATCTTAGCAAAAATGAAAGCGGGACCATTATTTGTAATAATTTCCAATGGAAGACCAAATCTGGAAAAAATGTTATCTTCAAGGAAAGAAATTACTTGATCATCTGTGGAATGATTAAGTGGGACAAACTCAACCCATTTTGTAAAATAGTCAGTGGCTATCAAAATAAAACTTGTCCAGTTGAAGACAAAGGATTAATAAGACCAATAAAATCCAATCCCCACTTTGAAAAGGGAAAGTATGGTAGGACAGGTTGTAATGGCATGGTTGAAAGGCACTCTTTCCTAGCAAATTTTTGGCACTTGTCACAAGATCTCGAAAAAACATAAGAGTCACGAAATATTGAAGGCCAATAGTATCCTTTTATAATAATCTTGAAAGCAGTGGTTTTTTCAGAAAAATGACCTCCTACATGAATGATAGAACTTGAAGAACCATGAGCTTCTTGCAACAGTTTATGTGTGTCTTCATTGTTTACACAGCGAAGCAACACACCATCAATAGATATTCGAAATAATAAGTCTCCTATAATGATGTATCTTGCAGATTCAAGACAGATTCTTCTCCTTTGATGAGTGTCTGTACTGTACTGTATTGAAACCCAAATAATTGAGAGAGTTTCATATGTTTCCGATTGTCAATTTGTTCTTCCTTCTAAATACTCTACTCCTTGCCTGTACTATAGACAAGATGACTACAGGACAAAGGTAGCTTTTTATTGTGGGAGGGAATATTAATTTTTCGAAGGCAGTGGCATTCATGTTACCCTTCATTTACCAAAGAATGGCTTCGGATATTACCAAAGAATGCACTAGTTCTATATCTGTTGAAATGTTTGAAGGGAAGCTTAGTTTTCAAAAAGGTAGTCTAAATGTTCTATTTTTTTTTGGTTGTTTTTTGATGATTTTTTTTTGTTTGATTTTGTCTTATGAAAAAAGGTTGGATCTGCAGATTTGAGTGGTTAAGTTTGGAGTGCTCCAAGGGTTTTCAGTATGCTAAATTTATTTATATATTAGAAATACAATTTAAACAACAGAAAATAGCTATTTTATCCAAATTTACATCCCGCGACCAAAAAAACTCAGAAGATAAAATGTTTAACCAAAGCTTTTTCAAAACATAAAATAAAAAGTAGGGAAACTAGAACATCTGAAACGTTTTCGCGAATTGAGTTTGCCTACCTCCTATTCAGACACAAAGCTGGTATAAGGTTTTACAAGTTTCTTTCAAAAGGTTTTCTAATTTGAGATAGGATATTATCCACGCGATCTTTATCTATAAATAAGAATATTAAACAAAGAGTTCACTGGTTGTATTGTATTGGTTGTTATGGGTATACATCATCAAATAAGATAAGATTATTAAAGCTTTTGGAAATGAATTATTTTTATTTAACAGACATGTACACGAATCAGATAAAACAATTCAAGTATTGGGAAAATAATTTTTTTCTAAAAGGCAGACGGATATTGAAATTTTTGTCATAACTTGATTTTTAGAAGTGGATGTTGGCATTTATGATGTGTGAATGGGGCCTCTCATGTTTCTTATAAATCAGATGTTGCAACTTCCAGAGGGCTTTCTTTAAGGCAGATGGTGTATGAAGGAACATGGTGGGTCGCCATATGAGGGTCAAACCTTCCATGGACTCGAAACTATGTGTAAAAGATATTTTTGTGTTCTTTTGTTTTCATTGAAAAAACAACGACTATATTTTTGTAAGCTTAGAATTTTGTAAAGCTTCATATGGGACAGATTGGATTATTTTAATTCAACACTTTTCTTTTTCAATTGGTGACTTTAAAAGGAGAAAGACAGAAAATTTAAGAAGGTTTGTAAATTTAAAATACATTAAAAAGTTAATGAATCTTTAGTATCTTCTATTTGGTGTTCTCCCTGTATTCGATGATTTGGTTGGTTGAAAAGCCTACCTAGAGATTTGTTTGTTGATCTTCTTTGTTTTCTTGCTGTGATTTGTAATGGATTTTTAGGTCACGTGCAACATACTTCTTCGTTGAAGTATATAGTTTCTTCCAACAACACAAATTTGGCAAGTGTATCGAATTCTACAGATCACACAATACTTTGTCTTCGTCAGGGGCATCACACTTACCGTGGCTTGCAAAGTGGTCTGTGATGTTCATAAATGACGTGAAATATTACTCCATTCGTGAATGTACTCAGAAGAGGGTAACATAAACTGTATGGGTGGATAAAAGGACATATTATGACTACAAAAGTTTGTATTTCAAATTTTGTTGAGCTACTTCTAGGTGTGGTAAAAAACTTGACAGAAAGCCATGTTCTTTGTCAAATTTTGTTTGCTTTCCTCTGGATGTAGTTAGAGACTCCACATTTTTGGCATCATCTCCAAACATTCCAGACCTTTCTGTGAGCTGCCATATCTGCCACCACTACGACGAGAGATATATTCTGATGTGATCTGCAACATTTGATACACTTTCCATACCTGTGTTGATGTGATCTGCAACATTTGATACACTTTCCAGACCTATGCTTTCGGAAGAAGTCATGTACTTCAACATAAGAACATTTTGTAGCTGGCTTGGACGTTCCTTCTAATTTACTGTAATAAAACAAAGAATTTCAACATACAAATCTTTAGGTAGGCTTTTCAACCAATCAAATGATCAAATATAGGGAGAATAGCAGTCACAACATACTTGAATTTTTTTTTTGCCCCATAGCTGATGTCACATAAAACAACTCCCTCAACTTTGAATTGGGTCCAAATCACATTTCTAAGTTGTCTCGGATGTCAATGGTCAGGAACATTACAAGGAAAGCACCTTAAACCCCAAGTTTTTGATGTCAGAGGGAAACTAATACTTAACAAAGAATGGAATGTTGAATAACCAACCAATGTAAGCAACCCATATCTAGAAGAGACAAGCTATTCAAAAAACTGGGATAGATCTAGTTGGCAGCACCAATTAAGTCCAAGACCCGAAATTGATATTCAAATCATTTTTTGCGAATAAAGGATTTGATTGTTAAGAAAACTATCAACAATCTTCATCATTGTACATATTTTTTATTGGTCGATAGTAGGTCAAATCACAATCATTATGGAAAATAATCTCAGTTGTATTTTGTAACCCATCTTATTTGAATATAGAATATTTGCGTTTTTTTTTATGGTGTTTTCCAATCTCTAGTATTGCTTTTCATTTTATTTTGTACCTTTTTTTCCCGCGTGTCGTTAAACATGGACGACAAGATTTTCTTTCTGCTACCCAGTACTTCAATTTAAATAAAGGCTACAATGCTCGTTGTTTTACATTTTACATGGAAGAATAATTTGTCATAGGCCATACTTATGTGGCGCCGACCCTATACTTAAAGAAAGAAAATGGAGGACCCATCCTGCTTTCATTCTTTCGGTCCCATAAATAAAATGAATTAATGAGTTACAACAAGGCAACTCAAGTGTTGACTCCATGTTCATGTTCAATGTCTTGCATATATTGTAGCTTCTTCTATTTCATAATATCTGTGCATATATACTAATATGATTACTATTGGAATAAATATAAAAACTTCCTCTTAGCCAAAACTTAGCCAATTATCTGGCCACCAGGTCCCGAGTTTGTGGTATTCAACAACTATGTTCTTTATTCCGTCATATACATCTTGCATCCAAAGAGCTTCCGTGATCTGAAACTTATACTTTAACTAATGATAACTCACCTTCTGGCCACCGGGCCTTGGGTTTGCGATATCCAACAACTATGTCCCTTGTTACATCATATACATCTTGCAACCAAAGAACTTCCGTGATCTGCAACTTATGATTTAACTAGTGATAACTCACCAAGGGTTCGAAACAACTATGTCCCATGTTCCATCATATACATCTTGCAGCCAAAGAACTTTCGTGATTTGCAATTTATGCTTTAACTAGTGATAACTCACTAGGGGTTCGAAAATATTGGCATTAATAAAGGAACAGTCGATTTTTTTCTCTGGGATACTTAGCCCTTTTCCCTTTTTCTTCTTTCCGTCTATTATCGTTTTCTGGTTATATAGTTAGTCTCCTTTCTATCATCGCGGGTTCCAGGGTTGGTCGGCTGACATATCTTCATCTCCATCTATATCCTCACATGATGAATCCATCTGACCATTGTTCCTTTCCATACTTAGCCAATCTTATGACCATAGTTGTCGGGTTGGCGCTTTAGAACTGTGTTGCTTCTTCTTTCATTATATATATCTTGTAGTAAAACATTTCATGGTTTCAATGAAATTTGCGAACCGAAGAGCATCCTGCAAATTGGGAGATGATTTGCATTTGAAACATAAATAATCCATGACTATATATTAGTATGAATACTATTCAAATAAATATCAAAAATTTCTCCATTAATACATATTAGTATGAATACTATTGAAATAAATATCAAAAATTTTTCTTGGCCAATACTTAACCAATTATCGTGGTATCCAACACCTATGTCCCATGTTTCGTCATATACATCTTGCAGCCAAAGAACTTCCATGGTATACAGTTTATGCTTTAGTAGTGAGAACCCAACAGGGGTTCGAAAACATTAGCATTAATAAATAGAAAAAATGAATTTCAACTGTTAGATACTTAGCTCTTTTCCCCTTTTCTTTTTTTCATCCATTATCACCTTTTGGTTATATGCTTTGTCATCTTACTATGATCACAGGTTGCAGGGTTGGTAGGATGACATATCTTCATCTCGATGTATATGTTGACATGATGAATCCGACCGACCGTTGTTCCTTTCCATACTTAGTCGATTTTATGGCTGCAGTTTCCGTCTTGGTGCATACAAACTCGCCTTTTCTTCTTTCCATTCGTTATCGCTTTATGGATATATACTTAGTCGCCTTTCTATGATATTCAGTTCCAGGGTTGGTGGACTGACATGTATTCATATCCATCTATATCCTCACATGAAGAATCTGATCGACTGTTGTTCCTTTCCATACTTAGCCAATTTTATGGCCACGATTATCAGGTTCGTGCTTAAAAACTCGATTGTTTATTGTTCACTGATATGCATCTTTCACTCAAAACATCTGTGATATACAATTCCATCATGCATTCCTAATATAAATTAACTT
>JASDQU010103774.1:262196-273592 GCA_032191745.1 Picea mariana | reverse complement strand
TTACACTTTAGTTCTAAGATAGAACTAGACTCAAGACTTTAGTTGCAACTCAACATTACACTTTAGTTCTAACATAAAACTAGACTCAAGACTTTAGTTACAACTCAACATTACACTTTAGTTCTAACATAGAACTAGACTCAAAACTTTAGTTACAACTCTTGACAAGGCAATTCAAAATTCTCTTCATGGTGGATAATGCTTACACGTGCCAACGAACTAGATCAATACAATTACATCATTTGCAATATTAGGAATATCGTTTGTTTCTAGCTCATAGGAATTTTACATTCAACCTAACTTTTGCTAGATACCTTGAATTTTTCTCATGGCTCACAAGGTTTGACTAGGCTCACAGAGGTTGTATGTTCCCCTTGAATTTTGCACTAGTCTGTCTATGCTCACAGAGGTTGTACGTTCCCCCTGACTTTTTCACTAGACTGTCTATGCTCACAGAGCTTGTTCGTTCCCCCTGAATTTTGCATTAGACTCATATAACATCTCGTTCATCTTGACTTTTGGTTTGACTCACAGAGGTTTTCCGTTCCCCCTGGATTTTTTCAATACCTCACAAGACTAGTTTATTCTCCAAATCTCCCTGGCTAGCCTCAGGGTGGCCCATATGGCCTCTTATTAGAGAATACTGTCGATGCTGCCAAATTTAACAACTTCTTGTTTCGTGATATACATTGTGCACTCAAATCTTCTGTGATCTACAATTCAACGGCCGACTCTGCGAACTCGCAAGCTTCACTCTACCTCGGCTCACAAATGTTTCAAAGTATCTGTCGCTACCTTCCATCCCCACTAACTTCCTTTCCTTCCTAATATATATTAGTTATGCTCGTGCAGGTTGTGTCCCTAAGGTTTTTGACTATAAGGATGTGGTCTCTTGGTGCACTGAAAAATATATTCCAAGACAAATAATTATTCCACTAAGAAGTATACCTCGGTTAGAATAGGGTTAAGAGTTAGGTAATTTATTTTAACTATTTTGTAAAGGATATTTAAGGAAGGATGAAAGTTAGATTAGGGGATTTTTGGATTTTGTAAATCTAGAGAACAAATGTAAAAGGCTACTCTTTTCCTAAATGAAGGAGGCTAATCAAGAGGCCAATTTTATTGATTAAAGATTGCCCTGGTTGATAATTTCTTCATTATTTTTTGCATAATGTCAACCTGGAATGGTTGTAAGAGTTTTTGATAGTTCATATTTTTCTATCATGAAGCAAATTTATTGCAATTACTTTTTTTTTCCAGTATATCTTTAATCTGTTTGAAAATAAGAATTTAGTTAGATTTTATTTTATGTATTTGTTTGTGCTACAATTGAAAATGGAATTATTTTTGTGTTTATCGTAAAGCCATAAATCATTTTCCAACAAATAGAGAAAAGTTTGATTAGGAATTTTGTTATCATGTTATTTTTCATCTAATCATTGGGTTATTATCACCTAAAAATCACCTAATATCTAGGTAATTATCCCCTAGAAACCCCTCATTTTAACCCTTAAAACCTATCAACTTTTCCTTGGGTTTCAACTGAGTTTCTTTTCGGTCACCCCCTACCTTCATTAAAAGAGAGACCAAAGGGTTCGATCACATTTTTCATTCATTGAGGGGGAAGCCAAAGGGTTTGGTCACCTTTTTCCTTCATTGAGGGTGCGACCAAAAGGGTCGGTCACTCCCCATGGCTTGCCAGGGAGAGATCAATCACTTTGTCCATGTTTAGGGTGCGATCAAGTCTAGAAGCTCTTATTTTTGGATTTGGTTTCGATGGATGAGACTTCCCACCGATTTCTCGAGGTTTAGGTTTGGGAAGGATTCCATTATGAGATCGTGAATTGTATCCTAATAAATATATGGCCTTATCCGTAAAGCCCTATAAGAACCAAGCCATTTCTCACAGGAAGGGGGATAAGGAGCTAGCAAAGTTACTCTAGTGATTTGGTTGCAAGACTTGGGAAATGAGCTTGGAAGGACACCATCTCTTTAGTCTACATTTGTAAGTTGTAATATTTATTCTTTGATTAATGGAAGACACACTGGATGTTTCCCTCTATCTAATTGTTCATACAAGTTTATGTATTCATTGGTAGAGAATTAGTTTAATTATGTTCTATGATATGCTATTAGATCCATTGTCAATCCATGCATGATTTCTTTGATCTTTGGGAGGATTTCATCTTCTTTAATTGTTTTCATGTATGAATCAAATCTAGGAACATCCTTAGTTTATGTCTCTATTCCTGTCTTAGGCGTTGGTAGAACCTAAGGGAGCTTAGCTCCTGCAGGGTGCAAAATCCCTACAACACCTTTTCTTTAGGTATAACCCCTACTACTTGACATTTTTTTTGGGACTTGTCAACAAAACTATCACGTCCAATTAGGAGGGAAAAAAGTGTGCAATAGCATTGAATTTATCGACGCCCCATTGGACTACAACATCATTCTAGGTCAAAGCTTCACATACACCATGAAGGCAAAGGCTTCATCAATTTTTTGTAAGACGATCTTCCCCCATAATGGGAAACTCGTCACCATCGATCAATTGACATACCATGAACCTCAAGTGAAACTTCATCCCGATCATGTGGTCTCCTCTTTGGGTGGAAGACAAATAGTTCCCTCGCTTTCATACTTAAACCATGGAGCCTACAAAGACTCAACATTACTTGGTGTGTATCACGAACCTCCTCATGCAATTAACCACCCCATTTCATCTAATGTATGTATCGTGTCATTTATGTACTTAGTCACCTTTATATGATTGCAGGTTCCAACGTTGGCAGGCTGACATATCTTCATTTCCATCTATATCCTCACATGACAAATCCGACTGACTGTTGTTCCTTTCCATACTTAGCCAATTTTATCGCCGCGCTTGTTGAGTTGGCGCTTTCGAAATCTGCTTCTTCTTGTTTTTTGATATACATATTGCACCGCGAGCTCCTCGAACTCGCAAGCTTCACTCTACCACAGTTCACAAAAGTTTCAAAGTATCTTTCGTTGCCTTCTATCCCCAATAACTTTCTATCCTTCATAATATACATTGGTTGTGCTCTTACTAGTGACAACTGAACGCACTGGTACAAAACAGTTGCCATCCGACCCTCCACAATATACAAATTGACTATCGGGTTCTGACATCATCCCCTCTTCCATGTTACAGATTATGCATTCAAATGTTCAGAGCGATACAATTTGACCATTGGGGCCTCACGTCTCCTGCGGAAGCCTTGTCACCCTATTTTGGATCCTCGTGTTGACGTGTTCAAGAAATCTCCAATTCTTAGTCACTATTTTGGGTTATTGCTTTCGAACTCTTCTACTTCTTGTTCCATGATATACATCTTATCCTCAAAAATTTTGTTATCTACAATTCCACCGTGGACTCCTTATCCCTTTTTCCCTTTTCTTCTTCTCGTGTATTATCACCTTTTGTTTATATACTTAGTTGCCTTTCTATGATCGTGGGTTCCATTGTTGGCAGTCTGACATATCTTTGTATCCATCTATATTCTCACATGATGAGTTCGATTGACCATTGTTTCTTTCCATACATGGATAATTTTATGGTCACGGTTGTCGGGTTGGCGGTTTCGAACTCTCTTGCTTCTTGTTCTGTGATGTACCTCTTGCACTCAAAACTTCTGTGATCTACAATTCCACCACAAACTCCTTGAACCTTCAATCCTTACTCTACGACGGTTCATAAATGTTTCAAAGTATCTATCACCGCCTTCCATCCCCACTAACTTCTTGTCCTTCCTAATATACATTGGTTATGCTCTTACTAGTGACAACTTCACACACTGGTACGAAACAGTTGCCATTCGGGCCTCTGAAATATACAAATTGACTACTGGGTTCCGAAATCATCCCCTCTTCCATGTTACAGATTATGAATTCAAATGTTCTGAGCAATACAATTTGACATTCGGGGCCTCACGTCCTCTGGGGAGACCTTGTCAACCTATTTTGGATCCTCGTGTTAACGGATTCACGAAATCTCCAATTCTTAGTCACTTTTTCGGGTTGGCACATTCAAAATTTTCTACTTCTTGTTCCGTGATATACATATTGCACTCAAAATTTTCGTGATTTACAATTACACCATGGACTCCTTAGTCCTTTTCTCTGTTTTCTTATTCCCATGTATTATCGCTTTGTGGTTATATACTTATTCGCCTTTCTATGATCTCAGGTTCTAGCATTGGTGCACTAACATATCTTCATCTCCATCTATATCCTCACATGACGAATCTGAATGACCACTATTCCTTTCCAAAATTAGCCAATTTTATGGTCGGGGTTGTCGGGTTGGCGCTTTCGAACTCTGTTGCTTCTTGTTCCATGATATACATCGTGCACTCAAAACTTCCATGATCTACAATTCCATCGCGAACTCCTCGAACTCACAAGATTCACTCTACCATGGCTCACAAATGTTTCAAAGTATCTGTCGCTGTCTTACATCCCCACTAACTTCTTGTTCTTCCTGATATACATTAGTTATTCTCTTACTAGTGATATACAATTTCCCTATGGAATGTCCTATCATACCCTCTTCGGTGGTATGCGTATTGCACTCAAAAAGTTCTGAGACATACAATTTGACCCTCGCGCCGTCGCCTCCAACGGTTGTACCTTGTAACCCTATTTTGAAGTTGCTTTTCTCCATCCCCACAACCTCTGTACTTATTTCTTAGTATGTAATTAGAAACCTTTCATGCTAACATCTGACCATGCAGGAGCCGTCAACATTTTCATTAATGAGAGAAATGCTCGAGGAGATATCCCATTATTTTGCATTAAACCAATATATGTGGAGAGTTATATTTTTCTTTCCAATTGTTCATCTCAAACATGCGTCATCGCGTTGGCCTGTTCAATATATCTACAATTCATAATCGCTCATTGTCGTATCCGCCATGTTCACATTTCTATGTGTGCAATTACTAGTATTTAATGTTAACAACGCATCATGCAACAACCATCGAAATTGTCATTAATGAACGAAAGTCTCGAGGAGATCTCCCATTCACACACATTGGACCAAGATTCGCGCAGTGTTATATTATCCCTTCCAACTTTTCATTTCATTCATCGTCTGGAGTAAACAAACGTTCTTGTAGACTTATGGTAGCAGGTCGACAACAGTTTTTGTGGAGATACAGTAAATATCTTTGGACATCTGGACCAGAACTTCCAGTGGTCCAGGGCATACTTTTACTATTCATCCCGTTCTGCCCCTAACGAAGTGATTTAGACCTCTGGAATTGCTCGTGCAGGTTGTGTCCCTAAGGTTTTTGACTATAAGGATGTGGTCTCTTGGTGCACTGAAAAATATATTCCAAGACAAATAATTATTCCACTGCGCGACCATTCCCCTATTTGTTTTTCACCTCGGGTCTTCCGCAAGATGTTAAAATTGTCGAAGCCAACATTGACCCTTAGAGGACAAGACTGCAAGCAGTTCCTAGAAAAAAATGATAACAGTTTGGACATCTTAGCTGAGTTCCTTGAAGACTCGATGGTAGTTCCTGAAGATATCACAAAGTCGCAGGTAAGTTCCTCTAGAAATCCATTCCGGGAAATTTCTTGGTTGTTTACAAGAATAACAGGATATGCATCCACGACAAGAATTTTCGATATAATTATTTATATTTTTTACTTCACATTCAAGAAACAATTCATTTTTTATTGGGGGAAGATAATTTTCATTGAGATCTATTCCCAGTTGTCATGATTCAAAGAATCGAATAAATTTTATATGTCATCCTACTTGATTTTTGCAATAGTGCATTGTTGTCTGTTTCCAAAACTTTCTCTTTCCAAGAAACTAAGTTGTGGATTCGACCCAGTAGCATTCTGGTACCAAGCCCTGTGGAGGCACAAGGCCTCCCATTTTTTTTATAAATTTTTTAATGGCTTTGTCTAAGTATTCAAAGATTTATTGTTAGGGAAGGATGCTCTGCGGATGTCTGGCCATGAAACCAAGTTTTTCAAAAATAAGGGCACACTTGAACAAAAGGAAAATCACAGTGTACTAATGGTCTTTGGCTCTAAGGAAAATATTTCTTTCCTCTCATGCCACATCACAGACAAGATGTTTGTTGTAGAAATAGTAAGGAAATACAACCATTGGTTGCATTTTTTCCATGACAAAAAAAAAACAGTTGATTCCTCTACCCTAGAAAGTCGAGGACCTCGTGTGCATAAACGTCAACAAGATTGACGAATTTGCCATCCATGTCAAGAAATTGAACCTAAAGTATGTTGAAAGGATAAAAGGGTTCGACCCTAAAGGGATTTTTCAAGAAAATTTATTGGCAGTTGGCTTTAGTAACTCTTTTATCCATAGACACCTAACCGAGAACAGGGACAGTGAAGACAACAATCCTGCTTATGGTGATTGGGACACAGAGACATTGCAAAGATCGACTGAATTGTACAGGCAACATGGAAAAGTATCCAGTGAGGAGAGTGCCTAGTCCCCTGCCATCACTCCCAAGAGCACGACATCACAAAGCATCGCTTCAACGACCCACCCCAGTAAGAAAGAAACCCAGAAATCTTCGAACGAAGGAGGAGATAAGAACCCTCCTCATATAAAAGTTGATAGTTCTCACAAAATTCCACTGACCAAGAAGAGAAAAACAATGCAGGACAGGCAGACGAACCTGAAATTGAAAGTGAACAGGTGCAACTTGAAATTCAAACTGAGAATGTGCACACAATTGGGCCATCCGCAATGGAAATAGATGAGACTGACATTTTTGACAAAGATGAATCCTTCGTATTCCAGAGTGCTTCTTTTGACAGCCAATCTAAAAATATGGTCATTGAAAAGAGAGATGTAACAAATAGGAAAGGAAAATATCGCACATAGATTAACTTTAGGAAAATGCATTCGTCCCAAATCTCCCTATTTCACCATGCAATAGGTGATGCTCTTCATGATTCCATTGGAGGAATTGAAGTGGAAAATGCCAGACTGAAAGACCACCTCATGGAATTTGAAGAGGCTTTCATTGCCACCCTGGAATTTGTCAGTCCTTTAGCAAAAAACATGCCTTCTACCACTGCAGCCAAGATGAAAGTATCCTCTACCCTCTTTGCATTCTCTAGAGCCCTTGTAGAGAATAACATCAAGAAAACAATGTAGTTAATTACTGAAGCCTACGAAACATCACAAAATACAGTTTCCTTTCTAAAGAGGGAAAATGATTTTCTCAAACATTTGGAGGCGAATTTAAAAAATGATCAACATTTATGTGATCGGGTGCTGACCCCTTTTTCCAACCATGTCGTCAACACCTTGTAACTAGAAAGAAGACAAGAGAATCTCCCCTTCCCAAAGCGGACCAAGAAAATAAAAGCATGCTTACAAAAGAAAGTTAAGAACTTGTAGCGCATTGTCGAATCATGTAAACAATCCATATCATAAAAGGAAGAATTATTCACAAGCCTAATCTAAATAGACTTAGCTGGAAGTACCAATGAGGTTCAAGATCCAAACTTAATTCTTAAATCCTTGTCAATGACCAAAGAAGCCTTCGATGAACAAATTGATATTTTAAAGAGGTTTTCTTTAGAAATTTTTTACGGCATAGTTGAACATCGTGTAGATGATCTCGAGCACTGGGTATTGGACTATTCGGCATACAATGAAGAAATTGAACAGAGTCTGCATATTATTTCAATGGATCTAAGGAAATTAGAAAATGACCTTTATGACATATAAATCCAGGATGAAATCAACATGGCCCCCATGAGAAGCTACATTGAAGAATGGTTCCAACACAGAGTGGGCAACCTCATCCAGGAAGGGCAACAACTAGTCGACATGATTCCACTAACCATCGACAACAACAACAAAAACGCATCGACTTCATAGTAAGTCTATTATGTCATCTTGTTTTCTTTATCAATCCTGTTTAAGTCTATATTGTCATCTTGTTTTCTTTATCAATTCAGTGATTACCTCTTTAGATAGAAAACTGTAACCAAACACTCATAACTTCCAATTTCTTCTTTTCAGGTCTTCCTCTCTACCATTGCACACTTCTTCTTTGGACATTCCTAATTCTTGTACTTATTTATTTTTATGGTTTGCGGGAGCCCCAATCCTAGTCTATATGACAAACACATTTAAATTTCCATAAATATGTAACAGACATTATTATTTTTTGATAAATTTCAAAGAAAACCAATTCGGGAATGCCTTTGTTGCAAGTTTTTTTTACTATTCTATTGAATGCTTTTTGTTTCAAAGAAAACTAATTCGGGAATGCTAGATTTTTTGTGTCCTATTGTATGCTAAATTTATTTTGTCAAAGAAAAATAATTCGGGAATGCCTTTGTTGCATGATGTTGTTACTATTCTATTGTATGCTACATTGTCGGTATGAGACATTATTAATTTTTGATAAATTTCAAAGAAAACTAATTCGGGAATACTAAATTTTGCATGGCTACCACATGTACTTCACCTTGCTTCCCACATGTCTGTACTCGATCACATTTATTCCCATTCCAACCTGGCAGGGACTACACTGCCATACAACACTTGTTTAATATGTTGATTTGAATATATGTGTGAACAATTATATAAATGAATATGTGCATGAACAATTATGTAAAGATAAATAAGCTTTGATTCCAATATATTGGTTCTAATTCATGAAAGAAAGAATTACAATGAATATGCCTCTTATCATTATCGACCTAATATAATTGATACTAATACTCTTATCATTATCAACTTAATGTAATTAATACTAATAATTATATAGTAATTAATTATTATCACTATCTACCTAATATATTGATACTAATACTCTTATCATTATCAACTTAATGTAATTAATACTAATAATTATATAATAATTAATTAATACTAATAATTATATAGTAATTAATTCTTATCACTATCTACGTATTATAATTGATACTAATACTCTTATCATTATCAACTTATGTAATTAATACTAATAATTATATAATAATTAATTAATACTCATAATTATACAACAATTAATTCTTGATACATTATATTAAGTGTCAGTCTCTTAATTTATTATGTAGGTCAAGTCTTAGGAGCTTTTGAAAGAACGTATTCATATGCTCGAGACAAGACCTAATGGGATGCATGTCAATGTTTTTAATTTATTATGGAGGTGAAGTCTTAAGAGCTTTTGAAATCACGTACTCATATTCGTGCACGAGGACGTAATGGGCTGTAAATGTCTATTGTATGAGGACACGTAATCAATAAGTGAAAAGCCAAGCCACATGTACACTTCTTTTTAGTTGGATAAATTAATAGGATGAGTTAAGTAGATGGCAACCATGAAGGTAATCCTTTCAGTGTAATCTTGTGAAGAGAGTGTGGGAAGTTGGAACACTCCGGATCTCAGTGTTTGGAGTAATTAGCTTTTATTTGTTTTATGGGTTTAATATGTGAAATTATTTCATACAATAATGTTGAGATTTGTTAAATGTATTTAATAATTACAATTTAGAGATTATTTTGTAAGTGGTTGGATAGATCATAATTTTTAGGAGGTTGTTAATACTTAGTTGGAGTTGAGAGATTCTCTCCAACAAGTTTAGGATTATTAGTTTGTGGTTGAGATATTCCCTCGTGAATTGTATAAATATGTGTATTTTCATTAATAATATACCCACTTCCCTTGAAAGGAAATAATTTTTATCCTATCATTTCTTTTCATGGGATTTTTTATTGAGATAGTTCGAGATAGCTCCAAGTGCTAATGGTGTCCAATGATGTTGGCAAACTTAAGTCACAACTAAGAGACTACACCTTTCTGAGGAATAGGTGACAATGAGATGGAATTTGAATCCTGCATGATTTAGAAAAGATTTTGAAATGGTCAGAGATGTTGATGAAGACTTTACCTGATAGAGATGGAGACAAGTAGTCATTAAGAGGGGCTATTGGAGTAATTAACTACAACTTGTCTTATGCGCTTAATATGTGAAATTCTTCGTCATACAATAATGTTGAGATTTATTAAATGTATTTAATAATTGTAATGTATAGATTATTCTCTATGTGGTCGGGTAGATCATAACTATTAGGAGATTGTTAATACTTAGTTGGAGTGGAGAGATTCACTCCAACAAGTTTTGTATTATTACTTTGTGGTTGAGATATTCCCTCATGAATTTGTTGTATAGTTGAGGGAAAGCTTGGGGTATAAATATGTGTACTATTTCATTAATAATATACCCAATTTATTTTTGTGTGTGAAAAGAAATAATGTCTACTCTCTCATTTCCTTTCACTTCCTATATGGACTACAGAGGGACTAGAGTGCTTGACCCATATCTGGTTTTCTTAATGCAACTTCCTTGATGGATCTCTTGTTCGGAATGATATGATAGAGGAACCTCCGACTAGAATTATCCACCTCAATTCTTTGGAACTCCATAAAGCCTCTCTTATGCTTTATGTTTCCTTTGAACTATTTATGGAAATTACAGGTAGAAGTCAACATTTTATGTTGGTTTATATCAAATGCAATAGCTTAATCTATTATTTTAAATTTTTTTAGAAGACTTGTGTTACAGTGAAAAAAAAACCTAGATGATACAATCCCAAATGAACAAGGTGATTGATTGTCTAAGGTAAATTCAACATAGGGATTTACTTAATATTATTTTTTTAATTTTGGATATTTTGGTGTATATTAAATGTTGTTACTTAATGAATTTTTTGGTAAGACTTCTATTATAGTGAGAAAAATAAAATTATCAAAAACCAAATGAGCCCCGAGTCAAATATCAATGGTGTTTTGTGTTGATTTTCCTCCCTCCTCTATTATTTCCACCTCGCTCAACATGTTTGGAAGCATCTCACCAAATAGTATTCACCCTCACTACATATCGCTTAAATCCTCATCATAATTTGTATCCTTAATTCTTAATCTTCTTATGAATATAGAAGAGGTAGTGTTCATACAATCATCAAGTTTATAATCCCATATGCCTTGATATATATGTGTGTGTGTGTGTGTGTGTGTGTGATCTAATTGAAATCTATATTAATCTATTCTATTCCTAGCTTCAAACTCTAAAAAAAAATTACTAGTGCAGCATTTTGAACGCTTACAAAACTGATTAAGGAAAAGTTTGGACAAATGGGTATGCCAAAATAAGTGTTCCCTCTTCATAGAATCGATGATTTGGTTGAGCTATTGTAATGGGATGCAAAATACAGTCTAGAAGAGATCAAGAAAAATATAACATACATACCTGGGAGGCCTCCAACATATATATACTAACGATTTATCTACAAGAAGAAGAAGCATAAGCTCATATGCTATATAGTATAGGACACTTCCAATTGATTTTAAACTTACAAC
>JASDQU010103774.1:232703-250572 GCA_032191745.1 Picea mariana | reverse complement strand
AGAAATCATTACTTTGCTCCTTGGGGGCAATCGACCCTCCAGATACTCAACTTCTCACATTTGATATCAACAGCAGAGAACCTCGTCTCCCAGCTCTCATTGCTTTTCAAATCTCAGTAAAAATTTGGAACATTACAGTTCATCGATGCATCATCGATGAAGGCGCATCCACATGAATCATGTCCAAGTCTATATGGCAGAAACTTGGTTCCCCGAAACTCATGCCATCTGCCATTACCTTAAGAGCTTATGACGGATGACCATCTTCTCCCAAAGGGCTCTTCCAAAATTTCCCTGTAGAACTCGGGGGCAAGACCATTCTCATTGACATTGAAGTTATCGATGCCCCACTCTATTACAATATCTTGTTTGGTCGTAGCTACATGTACGCTATGAAGGCAGTTTCCTCTTCCGTCTTTCGAACAATGATGTTCCCCCATAACGGAAAGATCAATACCATTGATCAAGTCTTACATTATGAGCCTAACCCTTCTGCCAACATCGATAACATTATCCCTTACGTCTACACTAATGCTGAGGCATACCCACTCATCGAGATGGGCACTAGAATTTTCAAAGACCAATCCTTGTTAGGAACTTACCATGGTGCACCACCACTCATTCATCCTTCCAATCAAGTATGTGTCGTCTCATCCAAAGGCACTAACATTCAGGATACCCTTCCTCCCAATGAGGCTTCTCTTATGTCTGACGTCCCACTAGTCGCAGAGCTCCTCCCTCAAGAATCTCCTACAAACTCGTCAACTCCACTAGTTCACGATTTGAAATCACCCCAAGGCCACATCCCAGTTTGGGAAATAGTTCCACAAGACATTACTCAAATCCCTTTCTTTTACCCCCCACCAGGTGTACAGGATTTCCAGGTCGCTGCAATTCCTACCTTCCCTAATATGGTGTTAGAAATCCCAGTTTGGTATTTACATCCACCATAGATGGTTCCTCAACCATCCCTCCCTTCCCAAACTGAAGGAATCCCGATGAAGATTCCCATACTCACTCCCACCATAACCCCTACACCCCCACCCACTAAAGCTGGGGGAAGACAAAAGAAGAAGGAGCCCACCACTCCACTTCCTCCACACATCCAACTTACTTGTGCGCTATGCGAGAAAGACAGACACCCCACCAAAACATGCCCATATCTCCCCGAGTTATGTAATCTCATACAAATATCATCAACTCTCATTGCTTCCTCCAGTATTTCCGCTATATCACAGAATACAATTAACAAAGGACTGCAAACCAAATTATCATGTGCCATCTGTTCGGAATATGGAAATTCCAACGTTACCTCAATTCTGCTAAACACTAATAGTTGTACGCCGGAGATTTTAGCACACACCCACCCCAATTCCTGTCACCGACATCCATTATGTCACAACTTCAGTCAATGAACATATGAGATGCCCTTTCTCTCTCTACAAATCCCTAGATCATTTCACATATCAATGTCCTATGATCCTTGAATATAGGCAGCGCTAAGAGACCCTCATTCAATCCCCTACACCCCCTACAGAATTGATGGCTAACACTATCTCATCACCAGATATTCTTCATATTATTTCTCCTGAGCCAGAAACACTCCCTACTCCTCCATGGTTCTTGCATAACTTATACGAGGATTTACCCCCAAATCCCCCCAATTCTCCCGTTCATTTCCCCATGGAAATTTTATGCCCAAATATCGTTTATAACCCTCAGTGTCTTGATATTTGGTTTATGACGAGCGAACCATCACAATCTCATTGCGTCACCCCTCCTGCTTCTTCACCACCAAAATATAACCACACAGTGACCGTGACCGATATCACTCTTTTAGACAGGGATGATTTTAAGGATAGAAATTTATTTTAAAATGTAGAAACCTTGGCGAATCTTACTGATCCTTCATATGCCAACTATAAAAGATTGGCGATATGTTTGTAAAAATATTCAAATTTCTAAGGATTTTATATAGTTTTTATAAAATTTTGGTGATTTTTAAGGTAAAATGATTTTATCCTATAGAATTTGGGCGAATCATTTTTAAAATAGTGAATCTCGTTTTTGGAAAAACCATGAAAATTAGCCCATGAGCGAAATTTAGCCCCTAAAATCATCCCTTCTTTTAGATCCCTTGTATTCCCATCAATTCCATTGTGACAAGGACATACTCAAGGAATTAGCCACCCCTGAATACCCATGGGATGCACTACACCACAGAGCACTCTTCTTGTCACAGGAATCCTACATGCCTCCTAACCAACACCCCATATACACATTCGAAACCAAGGATTTTATCCCATCTGGGCATATCGACTGGTTCAAAAAACCATCCCTGCCCCTGACACTTTTGAAAAAGGCAATATGGCCAACATTTGCCCAACCATCAAAATCGATATTTCCATAAAAAATGGAGTGATCAAGGAAATCACCATTGGCACCACATGCACTCATGATGAAGTCACCGCCTACAAAGCCCTCTTCCAGGAGTACTGAGATATTTTTTCTTGTTCATACACAGAGATGTCTGGCCTTGATCCCTCTATTTTCAAACATCACATAGACACCTAGCCTGATATCACACTAGTTCACCAAAAACAATGACCGCTACACCCATCCAAAGCAGCATCCATCAAAGCCGAGATCAAAAAATTATGCGCAGCTGGATTCATCTACCCTATCGCCTATACCTCATGGGTCTCCAACCCTATCCCCATTAACAAAAAATAGGGCACCGTCCGTGTATGCACGAACATTCACAATCTCAATCGCATCTGTCCCAAAGACAACTTTCCAATGCCTTTCATCGATCAAATTATCGACGGTTGCGCAAGCCATGAGGCTTTATCCTTCATGGACGGTTTCTCTGGCTATAACCAAATCCAAATCCACCCAGCCGATCAATACAAAACAACATTCACCACCCCTTGGGGTACTTTTTCATATCGTGTCATGCCTTTTTTCCTAAAAAATGTTGGCGCAACTTTCCAACGGGCTATGACATACATTTTTCATGATTTGGCTCATATCATCCTTGCATACTTGGATGACCTCACAGCTCAATCCAAAAAATGCACTCAACATCTTGATGATTTACGAATCATCTTCCAAAGGTGTCGTCAATATAACATCCGCTTGAACCCCCTTAAGTGCGTGTTCTACGTCACTGTCGGGCACCTTCTAGGGTTCATCATTTCCCAAAGCAATATTACCGTGGACCCCCTCAAAGTCCAGGCCATCACAGAAATTCCACCCCCCCTGAAATTTACGCCAACTCCAGAGCCTACAATGAAAAGATAACCTTTTATGGTGGTTTTTCCCAGACTATGCCACTTGAACACATGGTTTCCTTCGCTTATTATGCCACGACATCCCATTCCACTGGGATGAACATGCCCAAAAATATTTCGACGATATTAAAATGGAACTCTCCAACGCCCCTTTAATTAGTTCACTCAACTATAATCATGACTATATCCTCTATATATCAGCCTCAACTGTCTCAGTAGCATGAGTTCTCGTTCAAATAATAGATGATGATCATGAGAATGTCATTTACTACATTAGTAAAAACCTCTCAGGGCCACCTTTGAAGTATAATCACAAAGAGAAACTATCCCTTGCAATCGTTCTCGCAGTCCAGAAACTGTGCCATTACATTCTACTTCTCACAACCAAAGTCATAGAAGATTCCAACCCCATGCAATACTTGCTCAGTCGTCAACAACTTAATTGTAAATTTGTCCGCTGGATCATTATCCTTCAGTGGTACTATCTTGAATTCGCAACACCCAAGAGAAAGAAAGCTCTCATCCTCACCAAAATCATCATAGACTTCCCCTCCGATACTACCAGTGCCCCTGTCAATACCAACTTCCCCAATGAACATCTCTTTTACATCCCCTCAAATGATCCTTGGTACGACGATCTCCTTTTATACCTCCAAACCCAAAAGTTTGGTAACCACCTATCATGAAATGATCGTCGACGTATTCGCCATCTTGCCCCCCGCTACCTCCTTATCAAAGATATCTTATATCAATGAGGGGCCGACACCATACTCCGTCGATGCTTGACTATTGATAAGGTCAATCGAGTCTTGATCGACTGCCACAGTGGTGCTTGCGGAGGCCACCTTTCGGGGATGTCCACCGCTCAGAAAATCATCCGCGCATATTACTTTTGGCCTACAATATTTCACAATTGCATTCATTTCATGAAGCGATGTGATAAATGCCATCTTTATGCCAACAAAGCACAAGCACCACCTTCTCTTCTACACCCAGTCATTACTACAGGCCCCTTTTGTAAATGGGGCATCGACTTCATGATGTGCAACCCCCCATCTAGCAATGGACACAAATACATTGTCGTTGCAGTCGATTATTTCACAAAGTGGGCTGAAGCCATGCCTACCTTCAACAACACCGCTAACACCGTAGCACACTTTTTCTTCAATCACGTCATATCCCATTTTGGCGTACCACTCCAACTAGTCTTTGATCATGGGAAACATTTCGAGAATGAAATTTTCATCGAACTCTCATCCCGGTTAGGATTTTCCCACAAGTTTGCCTCACCATATTCCCCTCAGTCTAATGGATAGGTTGAAGCAGTTAACAAGGTCCTCAAGACCATGTTACAATGCATGGTTAACAAACATAAGACCAATTGGCATCATATGTTATTTTCTACGCTATGAGCTTACCGTACGGCCTTGAAAACAACCACCAGTTTCACACCATTTCATCTAGTCCACGGGGTCGAGGCCACTCTTCCTATCGAGTGTGAAATCCCCACCTTATGCACCACAATTGAGATATTACCCGACACTACTCCAATGGAGTAGCATTTTTTGACTTTAGAGTTCCTGGATGAAGATCGTCGATCTTCATTACAGAACAATGTGGCAGCCAAAAAACAGTCAAAATCCACCTTTGATCGCCATGTCAACCTTCTCTCCTTTCACAAAGGCGACCTCGTCCTTGCTAACGATATCGCTCACAATACCCTCGGTCATGGAAAATACGAGTCACTATGGCATGGACCTTACATTATCCAAAATTGCCTCACCAAAGGCACATACATCATGGCTTCCCCCGAGGGCCTCTCTCTCAAAGAACATGTCAATGGGTTGTACTTAAAGAAATTTTACGCTTGAGCGTAGACATTCTACATTAGGTTTTTTTTCTTTTATAGTGTTTTTAATCTTTTTTCCATACCTTACGCCTAAACTATAATTTGTGTTATTGACATATGCCTCCTCCATCGGCCTACCACATCGGTTACGGTGACGGTACTAGCCGTTGGATACAGAATATCACTTTGGCTGCTTGGGCCCTCTATTGCCCCTCACATGAACTGCTCCACTCCAGCGGCATATGTTTGGGTTCAGCAACCAACAACCAAGCCGAGTACACTGTCGTCATTGGTCTCCTCGTTGATGCCAGCCATCAATGTATTCATCACCTTAGCATCTTACTTGACTCACAACTGGTTTTCCTCCAACTCAACAATGTGTACCGCGTCCGTGATCCTTGCATCTTTCGCAAATACCTGCAAGTTAGACTTTTATCTCGACATTTTGATTTCATTACATTTACACATATTCCAAAAAAATTTAATCAAATCACAGATAAACTGACTAACATTGTGCTAGATTGGAATATAGCACATCAAGACACCTTTACACACACATAAACCATGAAAAGTCTGTCACAACATATATATTAGACATCATAAACAACATTACAAAATTCTCACACACATGTGAACATCACAAAGACCCCAAAAAATGTGTATCCATATATATATATATATATATATATATATATAGGTCAAAAGTGCCATCAAAATATTTACACAAAAATAGAGTACATCCTGTACTAAATCAGTAGGCCACTGAATCACCTTGGTACAAAACTGGTGTCACCACACCAAATCAGCTCACCAACCTATATAATATACAAATATACACACAAAGACACTCATGGTGCCTCTAGAGCACCACCACCTGGCCCTCCCTCAGGAGGTGGTGCCCCACCCGCTATCGGTCCCTCCAGCCCTAGAGGTAACTTCCCAATCATCACAACACCTGCTACTGTTGCTCGCCAAACCACCGTCCGCCACATCAACAAACCCCCCCCAAACTACTCTAGGATGCCTTCATCCTAGATGCGTGACCACTTGCCCTCAGGCACACCCTGTAGCATCGCCTCCAAGCGGCGACGAGTATCCTCAAAATATCCCCCGGCCTCGGCTAGAGGAGCATGTGATGGCCCTGCACCAGGGTCGTCAAAACAACATCTCATAGTCACTCTCTCATCACTAGCTGGTCTCACTTCAACGTCTCTCTCCTACCCATGGCTCGACCTGCGGAGGCCTCGCCGGCCCCTGACGAGCTAGTGCTCTAACCCACTCAACCTCACACCCGCGAGGTCCCACATCTGCACATACAATAAAACAAAGCGAAGAATCAACATCCATCTATACATAATACACATGCTATACTATCTAAATATTAAAACATAAACAATCACATCATACCTCGGTGGTCGAACACCTCTCCCAGCAGTAACACCATATCCGGATAACCTCGAAAGTCCACCCCATAGGACGGATACTGTAGTAGGATCTGCGGCATCTGCTGCCACACCTGTGAAGCCTCGGTCGTGAAAAAATGGCCACCCTCCCCACCACCATGGAGAATCAAAATCCTTGACCACCGCATCAATCATGGCTCTCGCGCACCTGATGTGCCCAACAAAACTCTAGGGCGCAACATCGACACCCTCTCCAAAAACCATGCCACCAAGATGGACCCAAAGGAAAAATCCCCTGAGTCTGCAACCTGACACTTGTGCAACTGCCCTACCATCTTGGCATGTAGCATCAAGCCCCAGGAAAAATTCTCTCCTACCAGTGCCCTCCCCATAATCCTCAACTGACCACCACTGATCCGTTGAGTTGCGAGGGACCCATAAACCCTCACAACCATCGCTGCTACACAACGATGAACCAGGGCATCCATAGCCTCAATACTCACCACGGAGCCCGACATAAAATCCTCCCTCGAACAATACCTCTGACCTAAGGTAGCCAACTTCCCATCCCCAGGTAATACGGGCTCCTTCAGTAAAGGCATTCCCCGAAAAGGGAGCCCAGTAAGAAAATACACATCCTCCACCACAGTGAAGGCCAACTGCTCACCCCGCACCATAAAACAATGCAAATCCAGACTCCACATGTGGATCAAGAACTGTAGGAGGTACTCCTGAGCCTGTATCAAGGGGCTCTCAAAGAATTTTAGTAGGACCAATCCCTCTCTCTCCAGTGAAACGACATCGTCCAAAATGATCACCTACAATCACATAATATAGTTCTTGATTAGCCATATCAGACATAAACACATGAAAAAATCTCCAAAAAAGATAAGTTT
This sequence comes from Picea mariana, assembly GCA_032191745.1. Taxonomy (NCBI): domain Eukaryota; kingdom Viridiplantae; phylum Streptophyta; class Pinopsida; order Pinales; family Pinaceae; genus Picea; species Picea mariana. The sequence goes on along the minus strand of JASDQU010103774.1, from coordinate 243,131 downwards.
GGCACCCGTCAGCCTTGCCCCCAAGGCGTGGTTTTTTAACCCCACAGGCCCACACACATGCACACCTGTTAACCCCACAGGCGTGCACACATGCACACCTATTCACCCCACAGGTGTGCACACATGCGCGCCTATCCATCCCACAAGCGTGCATGTGAGCGTGCCTGTCGGCCATATAGAGGCGCCTTCATGCACCCCTGTCACGTACACAAGCATGCATCAAAGCGCGCCTATACACTACACAGGCATGCACCCATGCACAATTGTTTAGCTTACAGGCGCACATACCATGCAGGCCTATTTCCCTCATTAGGCTGCCCCTGCATGCGGATATATGGATAATAGGCATGCACCCATGCATGCATATTTCCCGATCACCAGCGCACTGGGGGGCCCACACCCATAAAACCCCCTGTACGACCCCTCATACAAGTCCTGCCCACAAATAGAAAACCTAATTCTATGCAGGATGATAAGACAACTAACCTGAAGCTCGTTGGTCCTGAATCGACTTCCTCATTCTCCCAGAATCTCCAAATCTCCTATGAATCTCTCTTGTCCAATCACTCCGACAACAGGTACAAATGAGGTGGCAATGTCAGCCCTACAACTATATATAGTCCTTTTTTCTAAACTTCCAGACCCCATTCCAGGAGCTCCGGGTGTCCGTTTTTCGATCCGTCTTCAACCACAGGATCAGCACCCTGTCCTCTACATCAAGACACTCCCTAAGCCATTTTTCATTCTTAGCCCCTGGGAAGCCATTTTTTCATACCCTGTCTGGGTACGCATGCTCATGTTCAAAATTATCAAATAAATGATTGTACATTCGGCTATATTTAGATATTGTTCACGTTGGGTATTTGGTTTTCATGTGTGCAGGTACTTGGTCATCATACACTAGCGCAACCCCTTCAAGCATATAATCAACATTGGCATGTAATCATTCCCTCTGAATCTCAATTGCATCTCCAGTGACACCCTCTAAAATTTTCCTTTAGGGTCCCCATATTAGGCTCTAGAGTACAGCCACCTCCATTGCATTTGGGTACTGTCACCCCATAGCACTCTCCCCCACATGAGTTTTCCCATTCATAGACCCCTCGGCACTTTGGCACTCATGTTGTTTTCAACCCTTTATGGATGGGAGTCATGATAGTCTTACATCATGTCGTGAATCAACCACATACTCATTCTCCTCATTTTTCAAGCCTTCCTAATGGACTCCCAGGGCACTTCCTCATGGATTATTTTGATTGCACTCCTGCAACACCATTTACCATCCATTTCACCCATCATCAAGTCTTCCCATCCTTAGATTTCCCTCCATACATTTCCCTACTATAGAAACTAGCCTATGGGGCCCCCACCCTCCACTTGTTTTTTCCACCAACTTCTGCCATTGCCAGGCCAATCCATCCTACACGGGGGAACCCGTTTCTGTATCTACATTATTATACCCACAGATTTTTTAATTCTTTTTGTAATTAAGTTGTTATTTCCATCATTTTACATAACACTTTGTCGTCCTCTTTGGCGACCTTCTTGGAAAATGCAACCCATGTCGCCCTTGGTTGGGGCACTCCTTATCATCTACTCCTATTGACATCATCTGTAAACTCCAAGTATCTCACAGGCCACCTACCTCTGCTCTTTGAGTTTGTTCACTTTGTCCCACCTCTCACAAAACTTATCCCCCATCTCATTGTCCCCCCTGACACTTGACCTCATCGAACGGTTGCAGCCACTTATACTTCGCATATATCCCCAACCAAGGGCAGTCTTGAGTCTCCATGTATCTTGAATTCACCCATGTACCTCCTCAATTCCTAACCTCACCTAGTATATTTCATGAAGCCCTTTGCTTCTTAGAGTCGCGTCTCCCCTTTTTTTCGACATCAGCACATTTTCCAGAAGGGCGACAGTATCTTGACTCTCATTCCCTTTCCAATGAAATGTCTTGGATGGCATAGGAAGATCCATAATTTCTCCCTGCTATCGTTGACCCCCATAAAATTTGACTTCAACACTTTCTCATGTTACGATGGGTCTTACTTTGCGACTATTGCAGTTATTTCTTATCTTTTACAAAGACCTCTAAACTTGGCTATGCTATCAATGCCTACAGAATCTGTGATACTTCTTATAGGTGTCATTGCCTACTATTCAGAGTATGTTCCTCCTCATAACTGTCCTCTGCCTTTATCACAACTGCCCCTGAGGGCACTGTAGTTATCTACATCAACACAGTTTCATTTACTATACCACACCCTTTTTTTTTAGTTACATGACATGAGCATGGAGCATGCCCACCTCGTTTGTACACAATTTATTTTACACACCTTACAAAAGGTTGGGTCCTATAGGTTCCCTTCTCCCTCCAACGGATCACTCTTGATACTCTCACTATCACTCTTTTTTACAACTGTACTCTCAGTAGAAGAAACATTGATAAATTTCAGTTATCCGTATTCTCCTAAACTCATCCATCAGGGGGCATCTGTTATCACTGAAATTTCATATGCAAATGGTTATAAGAATCCAATATCTTAAAAATAGCTATGAGTCCACCCATGGACCAAAGTTACCAGAAAAGCATTTCCAAAAGGTCAAAAACTATATAACCAGTTATAAAATCAAGATGCCCTATGACTAGACAGGGCACGCATGCACATGCACCATCCAGAAACACAGAAAAAGCGCACATGTGCACGATGCATGACTATGGATGCTAAAAGCCGCACACACCTGAGAATGATACATTTATGAGGTTGGTCAGCCTCCCACCCATTTTTGGTTCATCTTCCAAGTCGATTTGACATCCAAATCTGGGCTGGATCTGGCTGGGTGGCTGGTCAAAGACCTAAAGATGCCCTAAACAACACCTTTTCACACTAAAAGTTGGTTACATAATGCCTCAAAGCTATGCTATAAAAGAAGGCCATGGGTGCACTATATTTTCAAGGAATTCATTTGTAAGTTTATGCTACTGCTATTCTCTTGGGGAATCCTCTTTTCCCATCAAGAGCATACTAGCATCATTCCATTTAGGCAATCCACATCACCTTTTGAGTGGGTTAGCTTGGGATTCTTTCACCATTTCTTTCAAGTTTCCAAGTTGTAAGAAGAGCTCAAGTTTGGGGGTCCAAGAGCCCTCCCTTGGGGGAAGAAGGGACCCAAAGTCCTCTTTCTTTTCGATGTTTTCTTTTCACTAATACAATCCTTTCCATTGGCGACATGAGTCTTGTTTGCTTCTTGTTCTTATGTCCTTATGCCCAATAGTTTAGTTGTTCTTTCCTTTTCTAGTTTGATTCTTAGTTTAGTCTTTTTATGTTTATTTTTCTAACCCTTTCCTTTCCAACTGTCCTGCTTAGCTAACCCAACTAATCTTGTAAGCACCTCTGTTTTGCTCATTTAGGTGATAAAAGAGGCACAACACACTTCCTTCCAAAAATGAGTAAAGAATTAACACTCTACAAGAGAGCTTCAAACTAGGATTGTTTATAATTACAGTACTATCATAGTAACCCAATATTAATCTCCATTCCCATACAAAGAGAAAGAGAGACAAAACAACAAAAAAGTCAAAAGGATGATAGAAACAAGAAGATGCTCAAATGGAGGGTTGGTCCCACATTCTCTCCATCCCAGCTGAAGTATGAAAGCCTTCCTTTTGGAGTCGAAAGATATTTCTTTGAAATTTTATCTGCTTCCTCATTGGATTCCCTGAAAATGTGTTGGAAGTTGATACCTTGGAATGATGACGCCAGATCCCGGGTTCTGTTCTTCCAACCTTCGATATTAATGGATTGAATATTCCCGACTTGATTTAACCAATCAAAAATTACTCTGGAGTTCCCGAACACCTGAATACATTGTATTCCCATAAGATTTAGAATGGTGAGGGTGGCCCATGCTCCCAATAACTCTTCTTTGTTATTTGATCCTTCTCCACCATTGAAGTACCATCTAGTATATGGGTCATCTATACATTTCAAATATCCCCCTTCCCCACAAATGGTTCCCCCTGCACTCGAGACCCCATCAAAAAATTCCAAGGTATATCCATGTAATGTGATGATTGGACTCAATATTAATACCTGAGACTTGAAAGCTATTGGTTTTTTAATGTGATCTCCTATGGTATTGTAGGCTACAGCCCATGTTGAGGGTGACTTCCCTTCAAAGAGTACACTATTTCATTCCTTCCATATGAACCAACTCTTCAATAAAGTAAGAGTTTTGGACAATTCCTTTTTCAATACCCAAGAGTCCATACAGTCACTAAGATTCTTTCCATTCCCCGATAAATTTGATTTGAAAACATGATCGTAAACTTCCCAGACAGACTTTGTAAAGGAGAAACGAATGAACAGATGGACATTATCTTTAGCATTTTCTCTGTACAGGTTGAAAATTATTGGTCCCACCCACCCTTTCTTTTGAATAATGTCCCATGTTAAGATTCTATTATCAATTGCCAACCAGAAAAACAATAATATCTTCAGTTGAATGTTCCAATTCCATATCTTTATCTTCCATCCGATCAAAATTGGTAGGGTCTGTGTAGATATGATCGCCTCATAACAGTTTTTGACGCTGAGCTCCATGGACGAGTTGCCTCCTGTCCACAAAATAAGCTCCCTTTTTTTTATCGAGTGTTATCCCCACCCCACATAACTCCACCATAAACTTTTCCCAATGTGTAGTGAGTTCACCTAATAGATCCAATTCCTTGCTTCTCCACCATACCTCAGCATATTTAATAGGGTCGCATGTTTTCGATGCTTGTGCAAGAGTAGTGACCCATTTTTGGTTGAGTAGAGTGATAATTCCTTCTTTGAGAAATGACCTATTCCCAAGGCCCATAATCCTATCTCACCCAATTGATATTAAAATTCCTACTCCAGGGCACCAATTGATCTAGTGGTTGATAATAGGGAGTGTACGGAATTAAATGACCTTCTCGTAGGGGAATATCTTGATCGTTATACACATAGATATTCATTAATGATTACAAACAATTCACTAAAACACTTAAAGTTTATTTTTTAAAGATGGTTAAAGGTTACCACTTTGTTACATGAATTATGAAATAATATTTTTGTTTTGTCACACTTTCGTCATCAATGATAAATTATGTCACATGAAACATTGCGTTAAAACTTTGTATAAGATCTTTTAATACATTCTATTTCAAGCAAGCATTACATATATGGTTTATGTATATGGTTTCAATATTACAATGTCAACAAGACATATGGGTTATAAATAAGGTTAGGTATAACATATATAACAATTTAATTAATTAATTATATATATATATGGGGATATGGTATCAAATATATACGGGGATTTGATACCATATCCCCATGTGTGTGTGTGTGTGTGTGTGTGTGTGTGTGTGTGTGTGTGTCTAGGGGGATATGTGTTAAATTTAGAGTTGTTATTAAGTTCTTTCCAATTTAATATACAATAATAGCATAAGTAGGATCACTGAGAGAAACACAATCACAAGGTACATATCATTTATCCTGGGAAACCTTCATGGGGGAGAAAACCCAACAAAACTTCTTTAATATAGATTGCCAATACAATTCCAAGAGAAAAGACCAAACTGCCAAGAATATCCAAGACTAAGCATGTGTCTCTCTCTTCTCCTTCTTCTAACTACAACCTCCTTCAAAACTTGCACACTAAATGAGTGACTTGAGTGAGTGTAAGAATGAGTTGTTATCATCTCTTATTTATATTGGCTAGGAGGCGCTACAGTTGTGTCTCTTCATCAAGGAGGTTCGACTTATCCAATTAGTGACTAGAACTACTTTAATTATCCCTAGGGGGTGACTTCTCAATTACCACCATATAAACATAGTTTGACCAATCCACAAAAGGCGATTTGGTCATATATAAGTCCTGAAATGATTGATCCACAAAAGGGGTTTTGATATATATAAAAGTAACTCAACAATAATTAGAATACTCTTCACAGTTACATTATTTCAACACTCCCCCTTAACAAGAAGGGTATTCTACTAACACAACCAGTACAACATCATCAGGAAAGAGAGAGGGCATCAACATCATCATCATCTGGAACACTGACTAGCATATCTATAAATCATTGGAAGTTTTTCTCATGAATAATAGCATCATCATTCACAACATGGAGCTGGAATGGGATCATCATCATCATCGTTCAGAACATGGAGCTCGAGTATCATCATCATTGTCATTCATAGCATGGAGATGGAGTATCATCATTATCATCTTTAGCATGAAGCTGAAGTAGCATCACCATCCTTATCAACATGAGGCTAAAGTAGCATCATCATCATCATCTTTAGCATGAAGCTGAAGTAGCATCATCATCATCATCTTCAACATGAAGTTGAAGTAGCATCAACATCATCTTCAGCATGAAGCCGAAGTAGCATCATCATCATCCTCTTCAGCATGAAGTTGAAGTATCAAAATCAATAGCATGAAACACGAATAATAGTATCACCAACATAAGGCTGGTACAACATCATCAACAACACGAGGCTTATACAACAACATCAACAACATGAAGTTGATACAACAAAATCAACAACACGAGGCTGAGATAACAACATCATCAACATGAGGTTGAGACAACAACATCATCAACATGAGGTTGAGACAACATCATCAACATCATCAACATGAGGTTGAGATAACATCATCAACATCATCAACATGAGGCTGAGATAACATCATCAACACGAGGCTGAGATAACATCGTCAAAATCATCAGCATGAGGCTGAGATAACATCAATAACATCATCAACATGATGTTGAGATAACATCATCATCATATAGAAACAGAATGAGGCAAGTGCAACAACAAGATTTTGTGGTACTCTGATAGACCGTCCTTACCGAACCTTCGAGATCTACACAGGAATAAAAATCATTCCCTAGGATATAAAATCCTAACAGATATACCACATGGTACTCTGAAAAACCGTCCTTACTGGACCTTCAACATCTACCCAGGAATCACAATATTCCCTAGGATATAAAATCCAAATGGAGCTACCACTATTGATCACAATTGGCATATATATGCACAGGTATTCTGACAGACTATCCTTACCGGACCTTCAGAATTTTTCCAAGGATGATCAGTCCCCTAGGATATAAAATCCTAACTGAGATACCTGTTTCTGTTCAGGATACCATAGTATCATCAACATCACTCCCCCATTTAAGGGAGCTCCTTTCAGACTATACCAAGCTTGTATTGAAAGTATTTAAAATTTACACAAAACAGAGGCTTGGTCCACACATCCACACCCTGTTCATCTGTGCCAACATATTGGAGCTTTACAACTCATCTCTGCATCATATCATGAATGTAGTGATACATTGTTTCTATGTCCTTCGACTTATCATGGAACACTGGGTTCTCCGTCATCTTTATGCAACTATGGTTATCACATAGAATTGTGGTGGCTTCCATATCCAGATCGAATAGACCTGTCAACAACTTCCGAATACATATGGCTTCACAACTGGTGGAACATGATGCAATGTATTATGCTTCTATCGTGCTGAGAGAAATATTGGATTGCTTTATGTTCTGCCATGAAGTCATGGCTAGCTAGCCCTAGATTGAAACAACATCCTGAAGTTCTCTTTCTATAAGAAACACTTCCATCCCAATCTGAATTAGTATATCCATACAGTATGAAGTCATGATCTCTAGTATAACAGAGACCATATTCCAATGTACCCTTAAGGTATCTCGTCATGTGTTTTGCAACTACAAGGTGAACATGTATGGGTTCTACTACATACTGACTCAAGGTGTTCACAGAAAAACACAAATATGGCATGGTATTCATCAGATACATCAATGAACCAATAATCTGTCTCTACATAGTAGCATCAACTGATTCTGACGAAGTATCACCCAGGGGATTCAACTTTGTTTCCATGGGTATGTTCATGGCTTTACAGTCCAACATGTCAAACCTCCTCAGTATTTCAACCTCATAATTCCCTTGGTTAAGTCAGATCTTCCCTGGGCTCTGACAAAATTCAATACCTAAGAAATAATTCATTAGGCCTAGATCTTTCATCTCAAATTCTACAACGAGCTTCTTATTACAATTTGTGATGAGTTTTTCTTATCCAGTTAAGAATAATTCATCTACATACAACAACGATATAACTGGCTTATCATTCATAAACTTGAAGTACATTTTAGAATTAACTTTACTCTTAGTAAATCCCAAGCTCATCAGAAACTATCAATATTATCATACCAAGCTCTTGGAGCTTGCTTCAACTCATACAATTTTTTCTTCAATCTGTAGACATGAGTCTTTCTATCTTGAACTTCAAATTTTCACATCACATTGTACCAACCTAGTACACTTGCTCAACTGCAACTTAATCTGTACACTCATGTGCCAATTTTATGTGATTTCTGCAAATCACTATCTGTTGGACCATGTTGTCATTGATGCCAAAGGATGATTGATTGATTAATGTCAAAGGATTGATGTCAAGGAATTGATTGATGCAAAAGGATGTTGATTGATGTCAAATGAACAATGTCTTTTCATAGTATATTGATGAAGTATGTATTGTCATTAATGCGAACAGATTTGTTAGCACTAGAATTCATCGCTTGATTGCAGCAGAGGTAAGACATATACCCATCAGTATTTTATGTCACGGGTTGGTTATAAAAGGGTCAAATGGGTGCAATATCAAGAAAATATCGTCTTAACTCAGAAAACTGGATTGATATGCATAAGAAGTTGAGGTCTGGTTTAACTTCAGTCAGTAGGTTGTAGTAAGGGTAAGTAGGAGGAAGACTTCAGTGAGGAAAATGCAGAGGTATGTTGTGAACATCAGGTTTTCCAGCAGCCTAAGGGACAAAAACTTAAACACAAGGTCCTCTTGGATTCAAATTTCAAATATACTAAGAGAAATCATTACAACATTACATTCAAACATTCAAACATAACACAGTCACAACAATCCATGTGAACCAGTCATCCATGAACTCTCTCAGTAATAGAGGCAGATAAGACGGAGTAAGAAGACTGAATGTCATTAAACAATAAGTCTCAGGCTACAACACATAACTAGGAACCAGGAACTTCATTAAAACTTTACAAATCGAGAGCTTTTCTCTACCATCCCCCCTATAAAAATATTACAACTGAGTCTTTATACTCTAAAAATCTTGTGGCTCTTAGGGACATGATCAGACCACTGCATTCAAATATTTGCACTTTCTTCTTCTTATGTCAGACTGCACTTTCTTTCCTCTATCAGACCCAAACTCATACAGTATGGGATTTACAAGAAAATCCATGATAGGGAAATTTCGGCTGACAGTCTGCCCCCGATGGCCAGGTCTTCCATGTTTTCCATTTATGTGGTGAAACAAGGTTTCAACCACCTTCCCCGTTTTCATTAACTACCTTCACCAAGACTGGGACGGAATCTGACATCCATGAATGTTCCAGGAAGTGCCCATAATTCCTTTGAGTTAATTCTAGTGCCCTGAGGTTGTGGAGATCTTTCTCTGTGACGACCTCGAACACTTTGGTATTTTGCTCTCCTTTTCATCGCCCCACGTGACCTCGAGTCGTGACCTCACGCTTATCCCATATGAATTATAGGGATTTCACATTTCGGAAGTCTTCGCCCCTCTTGATTCACAATGTCCTGATGCCCGAAACCACAAAATGACCTATATGGATCAACGGTCATACCTTCTTAGAAATCGATGGCCACAATCACCCTTGAACTCTCTCAGTCTCTCGCCGCTCGTTCATGCACTTACTTTTCTTTTGGACCCACCTTCCATGTGACTGAGGGATGCAAATGCAATATCAACCTTCAGGTGCGTCGCAATTTCGTGTTTCGCGAGTTCACGAGGTGCTTCATGCTCAAACCTCTAAGTCACGAAATTGTGATCCCTCAGATCAGGTGCCACGCATCCCCTTTGATCGGATGGCCCAGATCACATCAACATTTTGGGACCTCATACCATTGACACTCATTTCCTTGACCCTTACGAGAATACTTTCTCTTTGGCTCAGATATGACACCAAGTGTTTTTCTAGAATGGATGGCTAGGATCATCTCGGGACTTTGCATGTCACGATTCCTCAAGAATCTACCTTCCTACTTTTCAGAATCATGAAATCGTGAAAAGATGATCCATCGGTCCAGATCTCTCCTTTGATCAATGGCTGTGATCTTATCACGATTTCGCATTTCGTGAGTTCTGATGACTTTCTCCTTGACCACTCCATCTCGTGAAACCATGAAATGAAAATCTTGTGCCACGCGTCCTCTCTTGTACCAACGACTATGATTGACCTTGCGATTTCGGACCTCTGGTGCTATATTTCATGCAACATGCAGGATATCGA
>JASDQU010103774.1:203696-232683 GCA_032191745.1 Picea mariana | reverse complement strand
TTCATTAATGATTACAAACAATTCACTAAAACACTTAAAGTTTATTTTTTAAAGATGGTTAAAGGTTACCACTTTGTTACATGAATTATGAAATAATATTTTTGTTTTGTCACACTTTCGTCATCAATGATAAATTATGTCACATGAAACATTGCGTTAAAACTTTGTATAAGATCTTTTAATACATTCTATTTCAAGCAAGCATTACATATATGGTTTATGTATATGGTTTCAATATTACAATGTCAACAAGACATATGGGTTATAAATAAGGTTAGGTATAACATATATAACAATTTAATTAATTAATTATATATATATATGGGGATATGGTATCAAATATATACGGGGATTTGATACCATATCCCCATGTGTGTGTGTGTGTGTGTGTGTGTGTGTGTGTGTGTGTGTGTCTAGGGGGATATGTGTTAAATTTAGAGTTGTTATTAAGTTCTTTCCAATTTAATATACAATAATAGCATAAGTAGGATCACTGAGAGAAACACAATCACAAGGTACATATCATTTATCCTGGGAAACCTTCATGGGGGAGAAAACCCAACAAAACTTCTTTAATATAGATTGCCAATACAATTCCAAGAGAAAAGACCAAACTGCCAAGAATATCCAAGACTAAGCATGTGTCTCTCTCTTCTCCTTCTTCTAACTACAACCTCCTTCAAAACTTGCACACTAAATGAGTGACTTGAGTGAGTGTAAGAATGAGTTGTTATCATCTCTTATTTATATTGGCTAGGAGGCGCTACAGTTGTGTCTCTTCATCAAGGAGGTTCGACTTATCCAATTAGTGACTAGAACTACTTTAATTATCCCTAGGGGGTGACTTCTCAATTACCACCATATAAACATAGTTTGACCAATCCACAAAAGGCGATTTGGTCATATATAAGTCCTGAAATGATTGATCCACAAAAGGGGTTTTGATATATATAAAAGTAACTCAACAATAATTAGAATACTCTTCACAGTTACATTATTTCAACACTCCCCCTTAACAAGAAGGGTATTCTACTAACACAACCAGTACAACATCATCAGGAAAGAGAGAGGGCATCAACATCATCATCATCTGGAACACTGACTAGCATATCTATAAATCATTGGAAGTTTTTCTCATGAATAATAGCATCATCATTCACAACATGGAGCTGGAATGGGATCATCATCATCATCGTTCAGAACATGGAGCTCGAGTATCATCATCATTGTCATTCATAGCATGGAGATGGAGTATCATCATTATCATCTTTAGCATGAAGCTGAAGTAGCATCACCATCCTTATCAACATGAGGCTAAAGTAGCATCATCATCATCATCTTTAGCATGAAGCTGAAGTAGCATCATCATCATCATCTTCAACATGAAGTTGAAGTAGCATCAACATCATCTTCAGCATGAAGCCGAAGTAGCATCATCATCATCCTCTTCAGCATGAAGTTGAAGTATCAAAATCAATAGCATGAAACACGAATAATAGTATCACCAACATAAGGCTGGTACAACATCATCAACAACACGAGGCTTATACAACAACATCAACAACATGAAGTTGATACAACAAAATCAACAACACGAGGCTGAGATAACAACATCATCAACATGAGGTTGAGACAACAACATCATCAACATGAGGTTGAGACAACATCATCAACATCATCAACATGAGGTTGAGATAACATCATCAACATCATCAACATGAGGCTGAGATAACATCATCAACACGAGGCTGAGATAACATCGTCAAAATCATCAGCATGAGGCTGAGATAACATCAATAACATCATCAACATGATGTTGAGATAACATCATCATCATATAGAAACAGAATGAGGCAAGTGCAACAACAAGATTTTGTGGTACTCTGATAGACCGTCCTTACCGAACCTTCGAGATCTACACAGGAATAAAAATCATTCCCTAGGATATAAAATCCTAACAGATATACCACATGGTACTCTGAAAAACCGTCCTTACTGGACCTTCAACATCTACCCAGGAATCACAATATTCCCTAGGATATAAAATCCAAATGGAGCTACCACTATTGATCACAATTGGCATATATATGCACAGGTATTCTGACAGACTATCCTTACCGGACCTTCAGAATTTTTCCAAGGATGATCAGTCCCCTAGGATATAAAATCCTAACTGAGATACCTGTTTCTGTTCAGGATACCATAGTATCATCAACATCACTCCCCCATTTAAGGGAGCTCCTTTCAGACTATACCAAGCTTGTATTGAAAGTATTTAAAATTTACACAAAACAGAGGCTTGGTCCACACATCCACACCCTGTTCATCTGTGCCAACATATTGGAGCTTTACAACTCATCTCTGCATCATATCATGAATGTAGTGATACATTGTTTCTATGTCCTTCGACTTATCATGGAACACTGGGTTCTCCGTCATCTTTATGCAACTATGGTTATCACATAGAATTGTGGTGGCTTCCATATCCAGATCGAATAGACCTGTCAACAACTTCCGAATACATATGGCTTCACAACTGGTGGAACATGATGCAATGTATTATGCTTCTATCGTGCTGAGAGAAATATTGGATTGCTTTATGTTCTGCCATGAAGTCATGGCTAGCTAGCCCTAGATTGAAACAACATCCTGAAGTTCTCTTTCTATAAGAAACACTTCCATCCCAATCTGAATTAGTATATCCATACAGTATGAAGTCATGATCTCTAGTATAACAGAGACCATATTCCAATGTACCCTTAAGGTATCTCGTCATGTGTTTTGCAACTACAAGGTGAACATGTATGGGTTCTACTACATACTGACTCAAGGTGTTCACAGAAAAACACAAATATGGCATGGTATTCATCAGATACATCAATGAACCAATAATCTGTCTCTACATAGTAGCATCAACTGATTCTGACGAAGTATCACCCAGGGGATTCAACTTTGTTTCCATGGGTATGTTCATGGCTTTACAGTCCAACATGTCAAACCTCCTCAGTATTTCAACCTCATAATTCCCTTGGTTAAGTCAGATCTTCCCTGGGCTCTGACAAAATTCAATACCTAAGAAATAATTCATTAGGCCTAGATCTTTCATCTCAAATTCTACAACGAGCTTCTTATTACAATTTGTGATGAGTTTTTCTTATCCAGTTAAGAATAATTCATCTACATACAACAACGATATAACTGGCTTATCATTCATAAACTTGAAGTACATTTTAGAATTAACTTTACTCTTAGTAAATCCCAAGCTCATCAGAAACTATCAATATTATCATACCAAGCTCTTGGAGCTTGCTTCAACTCATACAATTTTTTCTTCAATCTGTAGACATGAGTCTTTCTATCTTGAACTTCAAATTTTCACATCACATTGTACCAACCTAGTACACTTGCTCAACTGCAACTTAATCTGTACACTCATGTGCCAATTTTATGTGATTTCTGCAAATCACTATCTGTTGGACCATGTTGTCATTGATGCCAAAGGATGATTGATTGATTAATGTCAAAGGATTGATGTCAAGGAATTGATTGATGCAAAAGGATGTTGATTGATGTCAAATGAACAATGTCTTTTCATAGTATATTGATGAAGTATGTATTGTCATTAATGCGAACAGATTTGTTAGCACTAGAATTCATCGCTTGATTGCAGCAGAGGTAAGACATATACCCATCAGTATTTTATGTCACGGGTTGGTTATAAAAGGGTCAAATGGGTGCAATATCAAGAAAATATCGTCTTAACTCAGAAAACTGGATTGATATGCATAAGAAGTTGAGGTCTGGTTTAACTTCAGTCAGTAGGTTGTAGTAAGGGTAAGTAGGAGGAAGACTTCAGTGAGGAAAATGCAGAGGTATGTTGTGAACATCAGGTTTTCCAGCAGCCTAAGGGACAAAAACTTAAACACAAGGTCCTCTTGGATTCAAATTTCAAATATACTAAGAGAAATCATTACAACATTACATTCAAACATTCAAACATAACACAGTCACAACAATCCATGTGAACCAGTCATCCATGAACTCTCTCAGTAATAGAGGCAGATAAGACGGAGTAAGAAGACTGAATGTCATTAAACAATAAGTCTCAGGCTACAACACATAACTAGGAACCAGGAACTTCATTAAAACTTTACAAATCGAGAGCTTTTCTCTACCATCCCCCCTATAAAAATATTACAACTGAGTCTTTATACTCTAAAAATCTTGTGGCTCTTAGGGACATGATCAGACCACTGCATTCAAATATTTGCACTTTCTTCTTCTTATGTCAGACTGCACTTTCTTTCCTCTATCAGACCCAAACTCATACAGTATGGGATTTACAAGAAAATCCATGATAGGGAAATTTCGGCTGACAGTCTGCCCCCGATGGCCAGGTCTTCCATGTTTTCCATTTATGTGGTGAAACAAGGTTTCAACCACCTTCCCCGTTTTCATTAACTACCTTCACCAAGACTGGGACGGAATCTGACATCCATGAATGTTCCAGGAAGTGCCCATAATTCCTTTGAGTTAATTCTAGTGCCCTGAGGTTGTGGAGATCTTTCTCTGTGACGACCTCGAACACTTTGGTATTTTGCTCTCCTTTTCATCGCCCCACGTGACCTCGAGTCGTGACCTCACGCTTATCCCATATGAATTATAGGGATTTCACATTTCGGAAGTCTTCGCCCCTCTTGATTCACAATGTCCTGATGCCCGAAACCACAAAATGACCTATATGGATCAACGGTCATACCTTCTTAGAAATCGATGGCCACAATCACCCTTGAACTCTCTCAGTCTCTCGCCGCTCGTTCATGCACTTACTTTTCTTTTGGACCCACCTTCCATGTGACTGAGGGATGCAAATGCAATATCAACCTTCAGGTGCGTCGCAATTTCGTGTTTCGCGAGTTCACGAGGTGCTTCATGCTCAAACCTCTAAGTCACGAAATTGTGATCCCTCAGATCAGGTGCCACGCATCCCCTTTGATCGGATGGCCCAGATCACATCAACATTTTGGGACCTCATACCATTGACACTCATTTCCTTGACCCTTACGAGAATACTTTCTCTTTGGCTCAGATATGACACCAAGTGTTTTTCTAGAATGGATGGCTAGGATCATCTCGGGACTTTGCATGTCACGATTCCTCAAGAATCTACCTTCCTACTTTTCAGAATCATGAAATCGTGAAAAGATGATCCATCGGTCCAGATCTCTCCTTTGATCAATGGCTGTGATCTTATCACGATTTCGCATTTCGTGAGTTCTGATGACTTTCTCCTTGACCACTCCATCTCGTGAAACCATGAAATGAAAATCTTGTGCCACGCGTCCTCTCTTGTACCAACGACTATGATTGACCTTGCGATTTCGGACCTCTGGTGCTATATTTCATGCAACATGCAGGATATCGATCACCCAATCACCATCAATCTAATCTTGCTCGCTCACTTGATTTGAGTCCACTTCAAACCTCTTCAAGTTTTGCGCTTGGTGGTGATGACCGCGGCCTGTGAACCATCACTCGGATGGTTCGCTGAGGTCTTAGGAAAACAAAAGGATCAGTGGCAGAGGCAAAAGAGGGGTGATCGACCTTAGGGAAAACATGAAGGCTAAGGGCCGATATTTCTCAGGCAAGATGCTAAGGGAAAAACCAGTACATCAAATGGGTGAAGACAAACAGATGAAAACTATGAGCCAAAAGGAAAACCTACAATCGAGTCTGCAAAGGAGAGAAACATGCAAAATTGTAGACCTAGGTATAAAGCACAGACTCACAAGACCCTGACAAGTTTATGTGCTAACATTAAGCTCCATGGGGGATAGAGTCATCCCTGTGAGGCTCTAAGAACTCTTCCATGGATTCAGTGCCTTAGTGTTGGGTTGTGGAGTCTCCTATCAAAACAAAATAAAACAGAAATGATATTTACAATGATGGGACACTGATTGTATCTTTAAACAAAAAAAAAATATCAGGAAATGCCCATTTATAGGGCCACCAAAAACTTAGTCTCCCTCCAAATTCTGCAACCTGTAAGTGTTATTTGGGAACCTCTCAGAGATATTAAAGGGGTCAATCTAAAGATCTTCAAATTTACCATGCTTTCCCTTGTCCTTCTTAACCGCATCCCATTTGAGTACTAGATCTCCCAGCTAAAAATCCTCCTTACTGCCCCTCCTGTCAAAGGCCTGATTGATCCTTCACTGAAGGTCATGTTCTCTTTTCGTTATCTTCTCTTTAGTCTGTTGTACTTCTATAAGATGATGAACCCTCCTGATCATGTCATCGGGCTCTTCCTGGAAGTCTTGGAAGAAATTCGCCACAGGCAAGGCGAGCTGAGAAGGAAAAACTCCTTCAATCCCATATACACACTTGAAAGGAGGGATGCCCAGGGACTACTTTGTTTTCACTCTATTAGCCCACAGAGAAAATTTGAGCTGTGAATCCCATGCTTTCTTGTTATTCTCTAACAGCCTTTTGATGATCTTTTCTAGGCTTTTGTTTGAGGATTTTGCTAATCCATTTCCTTGGGGGTAGTAGGGGGTAGAGTGGATCAATGCAATCCTGAAACACTCACAAAACTTGATCAGTGGGTCATCCTTACAGGATGAATCATTGTCAGTGACGATTCTGGTCGAGCAACCAAACCTTACTATAATATCCTCTAGAAAACCAATTATCACCCTATGGGAAGTGTTCCTAGTGGGTATAGCCTCTATCAACTTGGTGAAGTAATCTGTTGCAGTCAATATCCACCTGTGTTGACCGCTTGAATCGGGATGAATTTCCCCAATGAAGTCAATACCCCACTAATGGAAAGGTCTTGAATCTGTTATAGGTTAAGTGGGAGAGGCTTCAGCTGCTGCTTCCCAGAGAATTTTTGGCAATTGATGCAAGATTTGATTCTCGCACAAACATTATTGAATAGAGAAGGCCAATAATACCCAGACCTGAGAATATTGTAGGCCATGGTTTCCTAGAAATGGTGTCCCCCACATAAGCTACCATGAAAATCAAACATAATCCTTTGGGCCTCTAGTGGGTATAAACATCTTAGAAGCACTCCTAGAGGGTCCTTCCAATACAAGACCTGGTCAATAAGGAAATATTTGATTGATTTGAATTTTAAATCTCTTGTCTTACTCTTTCCCATATCGTTGGGGGGCCTTAACTCCTGCAGGAAATATATAACATATTTGTACCAGGTGCATTATGCTAATGGAGGTCTGTCCCGAGGAATTTTATCAAACGTTTTAGCCAGCTGGTTTTCTGAGCTAGTGTTGATGAAGTTAACCCCCAAATATTTACAGTTAGATTCATCCAACAACCTGGGTAAACCTTGACCTTTATCTATCTTGGTAGGTTTTATTTCTAGATCAAATTCGAGGATTTTGGCTATCCACCTACTCCTTCTCTCATCTATGTCAGGCTGAATGAGAATGTCCTTCACAGAAGATGAAGGAACATATGAAATAATTTTTGAATGAAAAACATAGAGTCTGAAAGCTTTGAGAGATTTCACCAAGGCATAGGCCTGCTTATCCATGATGTCATATCTGATTTCCGCATCTCTTAATGATCTTCTAAAAAAGGAAATAGGTTGTTCCATCCCTGCATTATTCTTTTGTAGTAAAACAGTTGCCACTGTGTCAAATGAAGAAAAAGAGAAAATCAGAAAATCCTTGGAATAGTTAGGAATGATAAGCATAGGTACCTCAGTCAATGCTTTTTTTATTTGGTTGAAGGATTCTCTAGGCTCAACATTCCTTTTTACTTCATTGCCTTTC
Source organism: Picea mariana (assembly GCA_032191745.1). Lineage (NCBI taxonomy): Eukaryota > Viridiplantae > Streptophyta > Pinopsida > Pinales > Pinaceae > Picea > Picea mariana. Next base: position 224,884 of record JASDQU010103774.1, on the reverse strand, counting down.
CTGAGCATGGCAGTGATGTGTTTCACCAATTCAGCAAAATTTGAAACAAACCTTCTTAGAAAATTAATTTTTCCGAGGAAAGACTGAACCTCCTTCTTGGACCTGGGGAGTGACAAGGATTTAATAGCTTCCACCCTTATTGGATCAATATTGACCCCCTCGGTCGATACAATCTGTCCCAACAATTTTCCTTCCTTCATAGAAAATAAAGACTTCTTGGGATTTAGGGAGAGACCAAACCTTCTACATTTCGAGAAAACCTTTCTCAGACATTGACAATGTTCTTTATCAGATCTGGAGAATATTGTTATGTCATCCAGATAGATGACCACAAATTTATCTCTTTCTCCAATGAATGTGATGTCCATGGCTTGATGGAAGGTATATCCTGTGTTCATCAATCCAAAGGGCATCTTGGCATACATGAATGTGCCCCAAGGAGTGGTGAAGGTTGCATTTTCTCTGTCTTTGGGTAGGAAAGAGATCTGATTGTAGCCCGAAAATACATCAATCATGGAAATCCTAGATGCACCAGTTACCTTCTGTAATATCTGTCCCATATTTGGTAGCGAGTAATTATCCTTCTTTGAGCTCCTGTTCAGATTACTGAAATCGATACAGAGTCTAATTTCCCCACTCTTCTTTCTTATTGGGACCAGGTTGGATACCCACTCAGAATATCTCAAAGGGACAATGATTTGGGCATCCAACAACTTCTTCACCTCTCTTTCCATAATAGGGAGCAACATAGGATTTATTTGTCTTAATTTATGCCTAAATGGTTTGGCCTCCTCTTTCAATGGGATCTTATGCTCAATGATGGTTGTGTCATGTGTTATGAGGTCTTCATAGGTCCAAGAAAACACATCATCAAATTCCGTTAATAACTCATCATACTCGACCCTCTGCTCCCTTGACAGGCTACTTGACAACTTGACGAATTTTGGGTCCTCATCTGTGCCAATATTGCACACAGCTACCTTAGCATCCTCAGTTTGTCCTTTAAACTTTATCAGCACATCATTCCCATCGAACAATATTTCTAAAGGTACTAGTCCCTTTGGAATGTGGTTTCTAGGAAGATGAAAAATATGGTGATTATCAATTTTATTCAAAAAAACTTCAAGGGGAGGGTCACCACGGAAATAATGCTCCTGATCAATGTGTAATGCAGAGAACTCATCAACCGATTCAAGAAATATTATGATTTCAAGATCATCCTCGAACACCTTCCAATTCTTGATATTATCAAGTACAGAGGGCCTATATCTAATCTCAACATCATACCCGAGCTTAGGTGGCAGTGGGACCCTGAACAGTCTCACTGAGATGGCCAAAGAATTATCTATAGCATTTTCCTCTCTTGGAATAAATGAAATGTTGAAGGCTGAGAAGAATTTGTTGATCAGGTCCCATAACTTCATTTCTATAATTTCTAAGTCGAGGGTGTTTGGCTTGATAATTATTTATGATCTGTTGGACAATCAACTCAACATCTCCAAATATCACTATCTCTTGAATTCCCATGTCCTTTGCAGCCCTTAATCCTAAAACAACAGCCTCATACTCTGCCACATTATTGGTAGTTTCAAACTCTAACTTCTATGACAGGGATATGGCTTCTTGATAAGTTGATACAAAAACTACTCCAGCACCAACACCTTCCCTAGAAGAGGCTCCGTCGAAGAACATATTCCACACAGAAGTAGTTGGGGGAGGTATTTCATTAGAATAAATTGGTTTCTTTATGATTTGAAGAGGAGTTTCAGGAGAATAAGTGAGTTGTAACAAACTAGACCCCAAATCACTGTTAAGGGAAAATATAAGATGATTGGTAGGGTCTGCTTCATCACTGACAATGTAGGCCAACTGAGCTTCCCTATATAGTCTTCTATGCTCCCCCCCAAACACTGGAATGGTATCATATGTGAGGTCCATCTGCAAGGTTCCCCAAGTCTTTTTATCCACAATATTGACAACAACATGCCAAATTTTGGAGGAACATAAACTACCACAATGTCCATGACCACACTTTTCATGGGAAGTTGAAACAAGGTCACAACTAGATCTTTGATGACCCCAAGACACTGTACTCTCATAGAGTCAAAGGAATACAAGTCATGGTATGCTTTTGTGATCTCTAGTCCTAGTTCTTCCATGACAATTTTGGGCATGATATTATGAGACGCCCCTAAATCCATTAGACAATTATGAAACACCTTATCATGTATGTTCAGTGATGTATATAAGGGAGGGGATGAATCATCCCTATCTTCTACCATAGGACCTAATATGACTATTGACTTTTCATCTTCCAGGTTGATTGAGTCTGTTGGATGATTTGGGGGTTCAAGAAACAACAGTTTAGAGAGGCCCCTTTTGAAATCTTCATGCTTGACCAGCTCTGAAAGGGGTACAGGGATTCTGATTTTCTAAATTTCGAGATCAAAGTTGAAAGAGGAGGGGGGTTTCATAGTTTCTCTCACTTCTGGGATAGGATATTTGGGTATCAGTGAGGGGTTCTGAGCTTTCTTTTATTTGATTTTGTTTGCTACATCTTTAGCAGGATTCTCCACTCTGGGATATAGATCAAGGACGTCAGACTTCCCTTCTTTATTCTCAGACTATAGGTTGTATTTGTTGGGACCACTATTTTCCTTCTCCCTTTTACTTATCTCATTTATTTGATTGTCTATAAGGGACTCCTTGTATGCAGATTGAGTTAAATGGGGAAAAAAGGAGGTGTCTCCCATGCAATGAATTTTAGGGTCAAGCTCTTCTTCTTCCCTCTCTTCATCAGCAACTAGGTTATTTTGGAGAGGTGTTTTGATTTTCTGATCATCCCTCTCTCTTTTTGGTATTTTATGTCACAGATTGGTTATAAAAGGGTCAAATGGGTGCAATCTCAAGAAAATATCATCTTAACTCATAAAACTAGACTGATATGCATAAGAAGGTTAGGTCTGGTTTAACTTCAGTAAGTAGGTTGTAGTAAGGGTGAGTAGGAGGAAGACTTCGACGAGGAAAATGTAGAGGTCTGCTATGAACATCAAGTTTTTCAGCAGCCTAAGGAAGAAAAACTTAAACACAAGGTCCTCTTGGATTCAAATTTCAAATATACTGAAAGAAATCATAACAACATTACATTCAAACATTCAAACATAACACAGTCACAACAATCCATGTGAATCAATCATCCATTAAATCTCTTAGTAACAGAGGCAGATAAGGCGGAGTAAGAAGGTTGAATGTTATTAAACAAGAAGTCTCAGGTTACAACACATAACTAGGAACCAAGAGCTTCATTAAAACTTTACAAATCAATAGCTTTGCTCTACCATCCTCCCTAACAAAATATTACAACTGATTCTTTATACTCCGAATAGCTTGAGGCTCTCAGGGACATGATCGAACCACTGCATTCAAATATTTGCGCTTTCTTATTCTTCTGTTAGACTGCACATGCTTTCCTCTGTCAGACGCAAACTCATACAGTATGGGATTTACAAGAAAATCCATGACAGGGAACTTTCGACTGACAGTCTACCCCCATGGCCAGGTCTTCAATGTTTTCCATTTATGTGGTGAAACGAGGTTTCAACCACCTTCCCCATTTTTATTCACTACCTTCACCAATACTGGGATGGAATTTGACATCCATGAATGTTCTAGCCAATGCCCATAATTCCTTTGAGTCAATTTTGGCGCCCTGAGGCTGTACAGATATTTCTTTGTGACCAACTCAGGCGCTTTGGTCTTTTTTGCAACTCCTTTTCATAGGCCCATGTGACCTTGGGCCGTGACCTTGTGCTTTACCCATACGAAATATCGATATTTCACATTTTGGGAGTCTTCGCCCCTCTTGATTCACAATGTCCATATGCCTGAAACCATGAAACAATCTGTATGGATCAACGGTCGAAACTTCTTAGGACTTGATGACCACAATCACCCCTTAACTCTCTTTGTTTTCCGTCTCTCAGTCAGGCACTTACTTTTATTTTGGCCCCAACTTCCATGTGACCACGGGCTCCGATCATGGGCTCAACCTTCAGGCATGTCGCGATTTCACATTTTGTGAGTTCACGAGGTGTTTCATTCTCAAACCTTTGAGCCGTAAAATTGTGATCCCTCAAATTGGGTGCCATGCGTCCCCTTTGATCAGACGACCGAGATCACATCAGCATTTTGGGACCTCATACCATCGACAATTCTTACCTCAACCTGTTAGCAACAATTTTTGTCTTGGGCACAGAGTACCCAGGTCTGCAGGTTGCACAAGAAGCACCCAAACACAGCATGGAAGAATCTCTTTTCCAGTTACAAGTCAAGCGAGCGGGCGAAGTTTTGTTGTCAGCAGCTGAGATCCATCTATAAAAATGATCGACGGTCACCGAGATTTCTGGGCTACTAATTTTCCTGAGATTTAGCGCAAGAGGTAGCACCCATGTTTCAAGACAGATATGGGTCATCCGATCCAATTGGAATAGGTGGCAGCCAGTCGGCATTGCAGGGATCGGCGTTTCGGGAGACAAGGGACCTCCCATTCACTGCAACTGAAATTGTCGTTCGGCGAAATGCCAAAGGCACCTTTGGAACTGAGCCCACGGTCCTAGCGCCAGGTCACGTCAAGCAAGCCTAGGAATGAAGGCAACCCCCTTTTAAATAACAAATGCTATCTCGGTCGTTCATTAGAGGGACACGCGGTGCACATCCGTGCTTTCGCAGATTAGTCGATCGGGATTTCGAGGAAGAAGCACGTCGTGAACTCCCAACGCAAGAAATCCTGAAAGGATTAGGAACATTGATCAGGATAACATGTTGCGCATGATCTGAGCCATGGGTGGGGCCCTTCAGGATTTTCATAGTGTTAGCGCTGAAGACATAATCTTAGCCATCCATCCAAAAGGACACGTGGTGCGCGATCATGTCATGTCGGCATTCGGGAGTTCGAACCACAAGGAGCAGCTCTTTCATATCCCCGAGACGTGAAGCGTTGAAGACATCTCGGACCCAGGCCCACAGTATTACCGAATTAGTTCAGGACCATCAGATCAGAGAAGGACGCGTGGTGCCCGTTAGGCCCTCTTGGAATTTCACCCATCGCGACTTTGAAGAGAAAGGATTTTCTCCTTCCTATCCACAAACCCCGAAATGCCGAAAGCACCTTTGAAGATAGGCACAAGGTCACAGCTCGTAGTCCCTTGGAGGTGATAGAAAGAGCTGTGCAAAGAGATGAAGCACCGGGTATAGCTGCAGAAGGGATCCCTGTGTTCTCCAGGTACCAGTTCAACTTGATCTCAACTCTGATACCTGCTCGGAGTAAATGAAGAAGAGAGAGGGTGGTTGAAACCTCGCCTCACTGATTAATTGCAAGGTATGGATGTCCCAGCGAGAAGTCTGCCCGAGATGGTCCTATGTACTGGTTCTTTCTACAGAAGCCATTTCGAGTCCTCGACTCACTAGAGAAGCCTGCACACGCTAATTCAACATTTGAGGGCTCATCTACCCCCCTGGGACGAGCCACGCAAAATTAAGGTGGCGTATGACAGAGGAGTGCAGGCCAGATTTGATTGAAGAGGCTCCTCATCCCAAAATTCTAGGAGACCTCTGTTGGGCAAATGTTTAGGAGTATATACACTTAGTTTTGATTTTTTTTAAAGGGATCGATGGTAGAGTGGAGCTCTGGACTGAAAAGTTTTAACAGACATTCTAGCTCTCTGGTTATGCATTTGTATGTGAGATTTCTTATTTTATGACAGACAATCTTTCTTACTCCATCTAAGTTTTCATCTCATACTGAGAGAGTTCGTGATCGAGTGATTAGCATGAATTATTGCAATTACGTTATGACAAAGGATTTATTGTTGCATTATTGTATTCTCTGGTTTTTTGCGTTTGAATGTAAGAAGATCTTGCGTTTAGATGCCTTCTCCTACAATCTATTAGAAACCTGATGTTTACGATAGACCTTTGCATCTCTCTTATACAAGTCTTCCCCCTACTCACCCTTACTACAACTCAATGTCTGAAGTTTGACTAAGACCTCACTTGCCCATGCATACCTGGCCTAGTTTCAGAGTTAGAACAATATTGTCTTGAGTTAAATTCCATTCAATCACCCCTTTTATAAACAAATCGTGACATAAACTGATAGGCGTAGGGCTCTTCTCCTACTACAATCCAGGAGTGACATCTGACGCCAACATTTTTGGAGCCATTGTCGGGGACGAAGTTGAAAATTTTCGCCGAGATTGAACGACATTGAGCCTCTGATTCTGAAGGTGCATCATGTATCAAAGCCTCTGAAGATTTCTACTATGCACCTGGCGAATCCATTGTGATGACTCCACTGTGGAGAACCTACTGTGTTAATTGGGGCTTTCAGAGGCAGGCACACGCGGTCCCATCCATAGCTGCCTCTAGCTACACCTGAAACTGATCCGGAGGTGGTTCTCAGAAAAGGGAAGGCCTCTGAAGGAAAATCTTTCACCGCCGAACTAGGTAATCCACCATCTCCTTCTGTAGAAACTCCATTTTATTCTCCTCAGCTTCCTAGCAGACCATTTTCTAAAGTTTCCCGCTTCCTAAATTTTGGGAGTGTTCTTGCTAAGTTTTCCCCTCCTGGTCTCGGATCGGAGGGACAAATCCTTGTCACTCCCCTCTCCCCTAAAGTTGTACCTTGGCATAGACCCGGGACCATAGAAGATTTCCCCACTCCTCCTCGTGTTACTGTTGTCGCTTCTACACAAAGAGAAGCATCTGTTGACTTAATCCCGTTAGCCTTCTCCCTAAATCCCTTATTGTTTCCCATTCCACTTAGAGTCTCATTCCTAGTATCCCCTTTTCGAGCTCCTTCTCCTTCAAGTTCTCCTCCACCTAATATTCCCATGGCAGGAGAAAATCCCCCTATGACCAAAACGGAGGCTATTTTAGCCTCTAGGTATGCTCCCCTTGTGTTACCTCAACCTCTCAATGCCCTTCCAGCAGATGGTTACCTCAAGCAGCTGCCTAAGTTTATAGGCGAGGGGGACATAACTGCAGAAGAACACCTAGAAGCCTTTTACAATTTTACAGATGATAATGTTATCATGCATGCAGATGTATAGATGAGGATTTTTGTCCATAGTCTTCAAGGCGAGGCAAGAAAATGGTTTAATGCCTTGCCTCCTGTATCTATTGATGGGATTGAGGCTTTGGATAATGCCTTTTTGAGACAGTGGGGAGATAAAAAGGACTTCATGTATTACATGACAGAGTTTGGGTCTTTGAAGAGAAAAGAAGGAGAGTCTATCTCTAACTTCTCCAAGAGATTCAACAAAATGTACAATAAAATCCCTGCTGAGATTAAACCCTCAGAAGCCTCTACAAAGATCACTTACACTAGCGCCTTTGATCCTGATTTCTGCCTCCTGTTGAGGGAGAGAAGAGCCACTACTCTGGCCCACATGCAGGATGCATCCGTGGAGGTAGAATCTAACATATTGGTTGTTGACCGACTCAGGAACACTGCTGATAGAAACATATCCAGGAAGAAGCTTGAAGCCTCCCTGTCCAGTTCCTCTTCCCTATCCCTTCAAATAGATGAGACCACTAGAGTGATAAAATCACTTTCTGCCAGGATGGAAAGGTGGGAATTAGAAGGGAATCCCATGTACAGAAATCCCCAAAATACAAATAGCAGGGGTTTCAGGAGGCCTGGTAACCATATGCCACAGACTTTGCCAAAGGAACAAAGAAGCAAAGACAAGGAGGATTAGAGGATTCAGACCCCTCTCCATAATAGCCTACTTTTTCATGAGGAAGGGGAGGAGGTGGATGAACTCGACCCTAAGATCCATTGCATCGAGGACACTTCCCTGTTTCCTCACTTGACTCAATATGCATATGAAGAATCCCTTATCAACACTCAAATCAACTAGTTGAGTAAAGGGGAAAAGGCTAGCAACCCTCCTAATAGATACCATCTCAGGTCAAAAAAGAAAGAAGGGAATTGTGATAGCCAGGATCAACCCCTCATAGCGGAAAGTCCTACTAAAGCTACAACAACCACTACTAAAGAAAAGAAATCTCAGAATGCTTCGCCAGCAACCACGAAACCGATCTCCAAGGTAAGGGAAGCTCCTAAGTCTCTCTCCTCCTTTAGTTTTGAGCATGAGATTCAGAAGATTAGGATTCCTGTACCGCTATCTGAACTAGTTAAAAACGAAGATTTCAAAAGGTCCCTCTCCCAGCTGCTTCAATCTGAGCCCCCCCAGCCTTCCACAGACTCAATAAATCTCCAATATGAAAAGCCAGCAGTTGTCCTAGGTCCCATGGTAGACGATAGAGATGATTCATCCCCTCCTTTCTACACATCCCTGAATATACATGATAAAGTGATGCATAAATGCCTCATGGATTCAGGGGCTTCCCATAACCTTATGCCCAAAATAGTAATGGAAGAATTGGGACTGTAAGTGACAAAGACTTACCATGATTTGTAGTCTTTCGATTCAAGGAGAGTGCATTGTCTCGGAGTCATTAAAGACCTGGTGGTTTCTTTGTTTCAGCTATTACCATGAAGAGTGTGGTCATGGATATTATGGTAGCTTATGTCCCCCCCAAGTTTGGCATGCTATTGTCAAGATCTTGGATTAAAAATCTTGGAGGAACATTACAAATGGATCTCATGTATTCCACCATTCTAGTCTTCGGAGGGGAACAAAGGAGGTTATACATGGAAGCTCAGCTGGCCTACATTGTTAGTGACGAAGCAAACCCCACCAATCATCCCATCTTTGCACTTGACACTGATTTGGGGTCTAGTTTATTGCAGCTCACTGATGCTCCTAAAGACCCTGTCCAAGTCAAAAAGAAGCCCAATCTTAATTATCTGAGTCCCCCTCCAACCATCTCTATTTGGAAGATGTTTTTCGACCGAGCTTCCTCTAGCGAAGGCACTTGCGCTGGAATAGTTTTCATGTCATCATCTTTAGAGACCATATCCCTTTCATACAAGCTGGAATTTGAAACCACCAACAATGTGGCAGAGTATGAAGCTCTTGTTCTGGGTATGAGGGATGTAAAATAAATGGGAATTAAAGAGATAGTAGTATTTGGAGATGCTGAGTTGATTATCCAACAAATCAAAAATGCTTATTGTGCTTATAATCCTCGGCTCAGAAATTACAGGAATGAGGTATGGGACCTGATTGATAATTTCTTCTTGTCTTTTAACATTTCTTTCATCTCGAGGGGGGAAAACACTTCAGTCTATTCTTTAGTTGTCTCAGCTAGTTTGCTCAAAGTTCCTCTACTGCCTATGGTCAAATATGATGTTGAAATAAGGTATAGGCCCTCTGTACCGGATAATGTCAAGCATTGGAAGGTATTTGAAGATGATCTGGAAATCGAAAAATTTCTCAAATCTGTTGATGAATTTTATGCATTCCACATTGATCAGTGTCCTGAACTGGAAGGTGAACCTCACCCTGAGGTGTTTTTAAATAAAATTGCTAATCACCAGATTATTCAGCTGCCTAGAAATCACATTCTGAGGGGACTAGTCCCTTTAGAAAGATTGTTCGATGGGAATGATGTGGAAATAAAGGGTAGTGTTTCAAATGAAGATGTTGATACAGCTGAATGCAACATTGGCACACAGAAGGAGCCTAAGTTTGTCAAATTATCAAGCAGCCTGACCAATGAACAGAGGGAGGAATATACTGAGTTATTAAAGGAATTCGATGACGTGTTTGCATGGGCCTATGAAGACCTCAAGACTTATGACACATCTATCATTGAGCACAAGATCCCACTAAAAGAAGAGGCTAAGCCATTCAGGCAAAAGTTGAGACAGATAAATCCCATGTTGTTTCCCCTCATGGAGAAAGAAGTGAAGAAATTGTTAAATGCCCAAATCATTGTCCCCTTGAGATATTCTGAATGGGTGGCCAATTTGGTCCCGGTGAGGAAGAAAAGTGGAGAAATCAGGCTTTGCGTCAATTTTAGGAACCTGAACAGGAGCTCAAAGAAAGACAATTATCCCATGCCCAACATGGAACACATATTGCAGAGGGTAACTGGTGCATCTAGGATATCCATGATCGACGGTTTTTCTGGTTATAACCAAATATCAGTCATGCCTGAGGACAGAGATAAAATGACCTTCACCACTCCTTGGGGCACATTCATGTGTGCAAAAATTCCTTTTGGATTGATGAATGCAGAAGCAACATTTCAGTGAGCCATGGACATAGCCTTCATTGGGGAGAAAGATTAGTTTGTGGTTATCTATCTGGATGATATCACAGTCTTCTCCAGGTCAGATAAGGAGCATTGTTGTCACCTGAGGAAAGTTTTCTTGAAGTGTCAAAGGTTTGGCCTTTCCCTAAATTCTAAGAAATCTTTGTTTGCTATGAAAGAGGGGAAGTTGTTGGGCCATATAGTATCAGCAAAGGGAGTGAGGATTGATCCTAGCAAGGTAGAGGAAATTCAGACCCTACCACTTCCCAGATATAAGAAGGAAGTTCAGGTCTTTTTGGGGAAGATTAATTTTCTGAGGAGATTCGTCTCAAATTTTGCTGAGCTAGTAAAACACATCACAGCCATGCTCAAGAAGGGAAATGAAGTGAAATGGACTGTTGAACCCAGGGAATCTTTTGTCCAAATGAAAAGGGCGTTGACTAGGGCACCTGTGCTGATCAGTCTTGACTATTCCAAAGATTTCCTAATTTTCTCTTTCGCTTCTTTTGATACAGTAGCAACGGTCTTGTTGCAGAAAAATGAGGAAGTGCGAGAGCAACCCATTTCCTTCTTCAACAAGGCATTAAGAGATGCAAAGATCAGGTATGAAATCATGGAGAAACAGGCCTATGCCTTAGTGAAATCTCTCAAAGATTTTAGAGTCTATGTCTTGCACTCAAAGGTAACAACATACGTTCCTTCGGCCTCTGTGAAGGAAATCCTTGTACATCCCGACATAGATGGGAGAAGAGGCAAATGGATTGCTAAGATCTTGGAGTTTGACCTGGAAATAAATCCCACCAAGTTGGTTAAGGGGCAAGGTTTATCCAAGCTACTGGTTGAATCCAATTGCGAAGCCTTGGGGGTTAGTTTCATCAATACTTGCTCAGGAACTCAACAAGCTGAGTTTCCCAGCCAAAGCTCTCAAGATGGCTTATCACTCGTAGAATATGCCTAGTATCGAGACATTTTGTACTTTCTACAGGAGTTGAAGCCCCCAGATGGAATGGGTAAAAGTAAGGCAAGACCTTTATAGCTCAAGGCAGTCAGATATTGCCTCATTGAACAAGTCTTGTACTGGAGAGACCCTCTAGGGGTGTTGCTGAGGTGTTTGAACCCACAAGAAGCCTAGAAAGTTATGTTTGATTTCCATAGTGGCCTTTGTGGGGGGCAACATTTCTAGAAGACCACAGCTCACAAAATCCTCAGGGTTGGGTATTACTGGCCCACTTTATTTGCTAATGTCTGCAGAGAAATCAGAGCCTGCATCAAATGCCAAAAGTTCTCAGGAAAGCAGCAGCTTAGGCCACTGCCATTGAAGCCTGTAGTGGCTTTAGCACCTTTTCAACAATGGGGGCTAGACTTCATCAGGGAAATCCATCCTCCCTCAAGTGGCCAACACAGATGGATCCTAACTGCAACAGACTATTTCACCAAGTGGATAGAAGCTGCCCCCACCAGAAATGCATCACACAAAGTAATTATTATCTTGCTGGAGGATATCATAGCTAGATTTGGCTATCCCAGCAGGATCATCACTAATAATGTTGCTTCTTTCAAGTCTGAGCCTCTGATTAAGTTCTGTGACTAGTTCTAGATCTTGCTAATTCACTCCACCCCCTATTATCCTCAAGGAAATGGACTGGCAGAATCTTCCAATAAAAGCCTAATCAAGCTCATTAAAATATTATTGGAAGACAATAAGAGGGCTTGGGATTCAAAGCTCAAATTTTCTCTATGGGTCGATCGAGTGACAATGAAGAAATCCCTGGGCACCTCGCCTTTTCAGCTGGTCTACAGAACATAGGCAGTTTTTCCCACTCAGCTCGCCTTACCCGTGGAAAATTTCTTTCAAGATTATGAAGGAGAGTTGGATCATATGATCAGAAGGATTCATCAGATGATGGAAGTACAACAGATCAGGGAACAGGTGAGGGACATAGCTCATAGTCATCAGCAGAAGGTCAAACAGGCTTTTGACAGGAAGGTCAGGAAGAAGGATTTTGAGATCGGGGATTTGGTACTTAAGTGGGATGCACCTAGATAGGATAAGGGAAAACACAACAAGTTTGACACCCTCTAGATCGGCCCCTTCAAAATCTCTGAGGTTTTCTCAAACAACACATACAGGTTGCAAGATCTGGAGGGTGAAGAGGTTTTCAACAGCCCAGTAAATGGGCATTTTATGAAGAAATGTTTTGTTTGAGCCTTAGAAGGATCCTTTGTTTGTAAATATTGTCCTTTTGACTCTTTGTTCATTTTAATTTTTTATTTTCGGCTTAGTAAACGACTCCATAGCCCAATAGCAAGGCACTAAAGCTGCAAATGAGTTCTTAGAGCATCACAGGGATGACTCTATCCCCCATGTCAGATGTCACTTCTGGATTGCAGCAGGAGCAAAGCCCGATGCCCATCACAACCCTTCTGGGAAGACTTTCTCTTTGGCTCAGTTCTGGCACCACTTGTTTTTCTAGAATGGACGACCAAGAACATTTCAGGATTTTGCATGTCGCGAGTCATCAAGACTCTACCCTCCTACTTACCCGACTCATGAAATCGCGAAAAGATGATCCATCAGTCCAGATATCGCATTTGATCAACGACTATGATATTATCATGATATCGCATTTCATGAGTTCTGATGACTTGCTCCTTGACCGCTCCATCTCGCAACACCACGAAATGAAAATCTTGCACCATGAGTCCTCTTTTGTACCAACGACTAGGATTGACCTTGCAATTTCGGACCTCTGGTGCTATATTTCATGCAACGTGTAGGATCTCTATCACCCAATTGTCGTCGATCTGATCTTGCTCGCTCACTTTATTTGAGTCCATGTCAAATCGCTTCAAGTGTTGCGCTTGGTGGTGATGACCGTGGCCTGTGAACCATTACTCGGATGATTGGTTGATGGCTAGGGAAAACAAAAGTATCAGTGGAAGTGGCAAAAGAGGGGTGATCGGTCTTAAGGAAAACATGAAGGCTAAGGGCTGATATTTCTCAGGCAAGCTGCTAAGGGAAAATCTAGTACATCAAACGGGTGAAGACAAACAACTGAAAACTATGAGCCGAAAGGAAAACCTATGATCGAGTCTGCAAAGGAGAGAAACAGGAAAAATTGCAGCGCTAGGTAGAAATCACAGACTCACAAGACCCTGACAAGTTTATGTGTTAAAAGCATTGATGTCAAGTGTAATCATAGTCATATTGTAACATCCTCGACCACCAACAGGCCGGGAAATGCCACCCACAACCTTAACTTAGCCTTGTCTTCTCTGATACCAATTTGTAACATCTCGGGCCTACAACAGGTTGGGTAATGCTACCAACACAACCTTAACTTAGCCTTGGCTTCTATAATACCATTTTGTAACGTCCCTGGCCACCCGCAGGCTGAGCAAGGCCACTATTGCAGAATATACACTTATATATATAATATACATTAAATAAAACTAACACATTTTAACATAGAGTTATTGTTACCATTCATATTCAAATAGAATTAACAACAATTCATACATGCAATGAAACACATGATAACATTCAAGCATCAGTAGCACAAACATGCATAACATATAAATTAGGCACATAATGATACTTATCTTTAGCTAGAGTAAATCCACCAACTACGTGCAGACCTTACACGAACCTCATATCCATAGACCACATTTATCATCACGCTCAGCAGTGGGTCACCCCCAAGCTCAGACCAAGCTCCACCCAGGGAAAGGGAATCCTAGACTAGGCTGAGGTTACAAGAAACTGCACAAAGCAACCAAAATGATTCTCTCTAGGAGCCTTCTTATGCCCACTACTCACGGACTCTCATTCCCCACATGCATGTTCCACCTGGGAGTATACACCTTCACCAACACAGTCCATCGGTTGCTTCACCTCCCTCTCTGGGTCTCGCCAACAAGCCAGATTAGAAATTCTCATAGATCTGTAGTTGGTGCTAGACTCTCTCTAGGAGAAAACCACTTCCAAGCTGACTCTCTCACTTGGAGAGAGTTGCTCACAGGACTGAAAACCTACCTCTTCTAACACATGCCTAACAACATGCTTCTTCAGCACACTCCTCAACTCAGCTCCAACTAGGTGAAGAAAACATCAACGGTTCATCACTCATTCACACAGGGATGACATTAGCAACCGTAAATTGGGTATGGACGTCCAAAAATGACAATCATCCACACTAAGACACAACACGGCTCAGTAAGAAACAGTCAACGACAACAAGCCACCCTTAGTCTAGGAACTGCGTGGCCACAACAACCAACCTTTATGAAACACACATGACACATACATATACATGATTCTTGAGCTTCACGAAAGAAGCGTCTCATTCCATCGATTTTCCCACGGGTTCTCACTAGGTTCGTGACTAGGAAACAACACAGAGGACGATTACAGAGGCAAAATGGGTTCAGACTTTGGATGGCCGAATGACCAAAAAACTCTCGTGGAGGTTGGAAGATTGACCCCAAACATGGATAAATCATCATTTTTATCTTCATGAGCCTAGGTAGACACTTGTCTTCCTGGAGCCACATGAGTTCCACTTAGCACACGTTCACTTTACAGGAACTTCAGACAACACTCAACATGTCCACCCTAGCCTTTAGGAAATAATAATAAATTATTATCCCCTTTAGAGGTAATCCCCCTAACTTAGCCCCTAGGCCCACACACTTAGCCTCCTCCATTACCCCACCTTGTGGAAGCTTTGTCCCCCATCACTCTTTCTTCGTGGTTGATCTGCACGCAATGATGTTTATATTTTATTAATGATCTACATAATTACATATACAAAATCAGGCTCATGGCCTATAACACTTAGGCTCTCCGGCCTAATAAACACATAATCCTACCAACTTATATACACTTGGCTCACCAGGCTATAAATATGATTACAATTCATAATAAAACTAGGGCACTACCAGAGGATATTACACATATGATGTCATGCATGGATGCAAGATGGATCAATAAGTTGTCATTAATAGATGATTCATAGATGAAGATGGATCAATGAGTTATCGTTGATAGATGATAGATGAAGATGGATCAATGAGTTGTCATTGATACATGGAACCAAGTTAGGATTGATGGTTGATAAGGAGTACAAATGGATGAAATCCAAAGTGGTCCCCTTATGGTGAAATCCCTCATGGAAAGACGCTTTGTTGTTGAGTTATCCTAGAAGTATGGTTGGAGAAACCATGCTTAATTGTGGAATTATGAGATAAATATCAGTGAATTTGTGAGAGAAACTATCCTAGATGGATAGTTCTTGTCTTCCCATTTCTGGTGGTATGTGGAACATCACATAACTACTCCCGGTTTGAGAATTATGGCCTTACGAAGTTGGAGGACCCTCATATGTTGGCTTGAAGCCCCAAAAGGTCAAATAAGTCAAATTGCTTGAAAAGAAGAAATTATTATTCAAATGATAAAGTGAAGTAACAAAGTCAAGGAGGATTATTTAAATGATAAAATGAAGTGACAAAGTCAAGGAGGATTATTTAAATGATAAAATGAAGTGACAAAGTCAAGGAGGATTATTTAAATAATAAAGTAATGGAAAACTTTCTAATTATGGAAAGTGGTTAGAAGTGGGTTAACCTTAAAATGAGGAAAATGGGTTAAGTGACCTAGAAGATGATTCTAAATAATCTACTTGGAGAGTATAAATAAGAGGCAAGGGTCTCTTATGAAATTATCTCTTGAGCATGTATTGAATATCTATTCTGAGAGAGAGATGATATGGAGAATCTCATGGATGCATCAAAGTTTCGGTAAGTGTGAGATCACGACGACAAAAGTTTTGAAAGTTTAGAAACCCTAGTCTCTGAGGTATACGCGGGTTGCAGTGAGCTAGGGTGAATACATACATGGGATGAATGAGGATAGAGCACCTACAATGGATAAAGTCATAAAGACTTGTGTGTGAGCTAGTTCCAGGATCTTGAAGACTGAAGCAGGTTCCATCTTTGCTAAGATCTTCTATAGAAACTCTAGTATGGTGACATTGTTGTCTTGATGGATACTCTTGCTTGTTGCGTGGTGAATGCTTAAGGCATTCTTGGTATGAATGTTGTGACTTGGTTTGTGTTGGTTAATGGAGTGATAATCACTCTTACGATTCAGTACTGATATGATTGCTATAGTATACTAGTTGCTTATACATGATTGAGTAGCATTCATATTGTATGGTTGAGAAGCATGACTAAGTTGTTGGAGATCTTGGATGTGTTGTGACTAGTTATGGTTCATATTGGACAGTGAAAGACATAAGTGAATTGTAGAGGATCTGAGTTTATCTTGAAGAGAAAACCCTAAGAAACTCAGAAGTGATACATGGGCTGTAGTACAAACTGGGTGCATACATACGCGAGTTGTACTACTGGTAGTGCACATACATACTCATGATGCCCTACCGATAGGTCATGTACCTGTTGAGGATTGTTTCCTCATCTCAGTTGGTGCTGAGTGTGTAAGTTGAGTCTTCCATTATAGAGCTAGTGCTCTTGTAGATTTGTACTCTAATTAGTTGTTGTTGATAACCGAAGGACTGTAGTCCGTAATAAAAATAAAATTGTACATACATCTTGTTTTCTTTCTGTTCCTTGTGGTGATGATTTATTGATGATATATGTTCTTGATTTATGTTCTTGATACATGTTCAAATTTAACTAGTTATGAAATACAATAGTAAGTAATGAATAAAATGGTGATTGCTAACTAAGGAGTTTTGTGTAAAGAGAATTTTGGGAAAATATCCCTACACTGTTCACCCCCCCCCCCAGTGTAGTCCATCTATCCTACAATTGGTATCAGAGAAGGCCTTCACTATAAGCCTTAACAATCTTGGAGGAGATATATGGACACACAAATGGATGATGAAGTTTCAATCCTTGATGAGGAAAACTATTCTACTTGGATAATAGAAATGAGAGTGCATTTGAAGGAAATTGGAGCGCATATTTGGAAGGCATCCATTGGTGGATCAGTTTCCTTGAAGAACAAGTCAAAATTTGCAGCTCAAAGGGAATGAAATAAGAATGATGCATTGGCTCTCAATACCATTCTTAGTGGACTCTCAAGCTCTATCAAAGAGAGCATAGAACAATGCACTTCCACCAAGGATTTATGGCTAAAGCTATATGAGACATACCAAAGAAAAAAGGAAGATATTGAAGACATTTCAAATGAAGGTAAAGAATCATGTGATGATGTTGGCAAAAAGTATGATCTTGAAGACATTTCAAATGAAGGTAAAGAATCATGTGATGATTTTGGGAAAAATGAATATCTTGAAGACATTTCAAATGAAGGTAAAGAATCTTCACAAACCCTTGATTGCAATAATTCAAAATGTGATGATGTTGAATATTTCTCTACAAGTGAAGAAGAAAATCTAGAAATATTTTGTGTAGAGTTTGATGGTAGTTATCCCATGGAAATAATAGAAGAAGAACTATCATAACTTAAAAATAAATTTGAGTGGGGTCTATATGAATACAAATCTGATCATTACTATATAGACTATAGCTATCTTTCCAATAATACTAAAAGGTTTCTTAATAAGAATCAAAGGCACATCTTGAAGTTAAAGGAAATGCTCAAAGAACAAGAAGAGAGTAAAAAGAATCAATTAGAAGAAAAGGAAGAAGAGATCAAAAGACTAATGAATGGAAAAGAAGATAAGAAGGTAGATGATGAGATTAGAAAAAGTCTTGAAATTATTGTCCATCTCAAGACTCAAATTGAGGAAGCCAAAAGGGTAGAGGAACTATTGAAGAATCAAGTAAATGAAAAGGAAGAGTCATGGCATAAGTTAGAAGTTGAAGTTGTTGATATTAGAAAGAAAGTAGAGAAGTCAAACAAATTCTTGAATAGCTCAACAATCTTGAATGAGATCTTGGAAATTCAAATATCACCAAATGATAAATCAGGTCTTGGACACAACAAAGAAGGTACACCTGCTAAAGCAAGCAACTCAAAGAAGCATGAGGTAAGTCCCTCACTCTCAAAGGATGAAGACAATGTTGCAAGTCAACCATCTACACAATGCAAGGATAGTTTCAAAATAACAAATCAAGGAAGACATCAAGAAGCCATCTTTACACTTCAAAGAAGATGGACACCAAAGCAAAGGTATGAAAGTGTTTTTCATGGTCAATGCTATTCATGTAATGAATATGGTCACAAATCCTTGGAATGCATATTTTATGAAAGGAGAGAAAATGAAAGATTTCATAACACCATAAGGTGTTGGAGATGTGATCAAATAGGACACATTGTTGTTCATTGTCACAGCGTGAGATGCTACAATTGTAGTGGATTTGGCGAAAAATCCCAGGATTGTTGGAACACAAGAAGAAAGTCCATGATGAGGACTTCATATAGCATGACTAAAAGAAGGAATGAAGTTAGGAAGGAAGACATTTTTGAAAATATGGAAACTTGAAGCTCAAGTTCTAAGAAGTAGGGACACCTTCAGAAGTGGGTGAAGAAGACTAAACAACCAGAGAAGAATGGAAGCCTTAAATGAAGCTTAAGTGCATCATATTTAGAAGAATACGCAGGTTACAGTGGTAATAGTCGCATAGATACACAGGTTGAACTATGAATAGGTCGCATTCATACACGCATTGTCTATACAACATGTCTTGTATATGTGGTAAAAGACTTGGGAAAAAGGCTATGCACATTGGTTGTAGCTTGATGTGATGGTATAACTTGTGTTGCAAGGTCTGACATGGTTTGTTGCAGGGTCTGACATTGTTTGCTGCAAGCTTTCATGATTACTTGTTGGCATACATTATGTATGATTATGACATATGGTTGAGTGTTGAAAGACGATCTTGGATGCATGGTACTAACCCTTGAGTATGGATCGATTAATTTTTTGTTGAAGAACAATGCTGGTTGTGACAGTGAATTTATGGCACCTTGGTTATGAGATATATCATGATGATGCTAGCTAGAAATGTCATTGATCTATTTGAGGCACACTTCTAGTACATATTGGATGCTTAGTATTTGTTGTGGTGTATGGAGGTTGAGGCTGATGTGTTTAGTGTACATGGTTGGTACATATTTGAGTTTCATTGATATATCTTATGATGTATTATTGAAGCATATTTGTTGGATATCTTGGTGCATGCATTTGGCATATGGTTGGACTACATATTGGGACATGTAGTTGATGAGTTGATGAGTTGATCATGTTGTACATCATGGATGAGTCTGATCTATAGTTGATGCATGATTGGTAGACTTATAGTACATTGGTAGAGGCACCTACTAGCAATTTGATTGGCACATGTTTTGTGATGGATTTGGCATACATGTATGAGGATTCATTTTTTTATGGTATTGGTGAATGGTTTATGTACTTGCTTGGTAAAAGTGGTGATACATGTTGATGTGCATGTTTGGTACACTCATAGATGGTATATGTTTGGATGATAGTACTTGGCTAAAAGTACACCATTAGTATTAATTACATAATGCATTGGATGTTATAGTTGAGACACTTGATTGATTGAGATATATGGTCGTGGCACTTGGTTCATGGTGGAGGCATATCATGAGTGATATAAAGAACATGGTTGACATGTTGGTAGATTCATATGGTTGATACATTCCATTGATGATATCTTTTGACACATTGTATGGTGTTGATATACATGGTTGATGTACATGGGTGTTGTTCATGATGAGCACACATTTTGGTACAGGATGTACCTAGTTGATATTTTTTCTCATGATTCTATATTTCATTGTTGACATATATTTTGCTTCATGATGTATAGTATGGCACAATTTTGATGCATGGATAGGTCCAAGTATCATCATAGAAAGAGGGGTTGATCTATGTTCCGGTTGAGAAATAACATTTGTAGCAGAGCATATTGCAGTGGTAGCATATTGTTCATATTGTAGAGAAGATAGGGGGAGACATACCCATAGGGGGGAGTCATTCTTCTTCCCCTGATTCTAGGAGGAGACATTTATCAGTTGCATACTTGGTAAAATAGCCCTATATTTGGAGAAAGAGCATAGAGGCATAGTTCCAGGGGGAGCATGAGCGATATATCTTCAACATTACGACAGAGTGATATCCCTTGTTAAAAAGAGGATATATTATTCAGAGGAAGATCAAAGGAATTTAGGAAGGGGGAGAAAACCCAACGAGAGAACTACCCTTTGCCATTGATGTCAAAGGGGGAGAGATAGTCACATTGATGTGATTGAGATGCCTATTGATGTAGAAAAATGCCTTGTCTACATGTTTCCATCAATCATTAGTGTTGACATCAATGATGGTATTTCCATCAATGCCAAAGGGGGAGATTGTTGGATCATGTTTTCATTGATGCCAAAGGATGATTGATTGATTGATGTCAAAGGATTGATGTCAAGGAATTGATTGATGCCAAAGGATGTCGATGGATGTCAAATGAACAATGTCTTGTCATAGTACATTGATGAAGTATGTATTGTCATTAATGTGAATGGATTAATGTCAAGTGTAATCATAGTCATATGATGTCATGCATGGATGGAAGATTGATCAATAAGTTGTCATTGATAGATGATGCATAGATGAAGATGGATTAATGAGTTGTCATTGATAGATGATAGATGAAGATGGATCAATGAGTTTTCATTGATACATGGAACCAAGTTACGATTGTTGGTTGATAAGGAGTACAAATGGATGAACTCCAAAGTGGTCCCCTTATGGTGAAATCCCTCACGGGAAGACTCTTTGCGGTTGAGTTATCCTAAAAGTATGGTTGGATAAATCATGATTAATTATGGAATTATGAGATTAATATCAGTGAATTTGTTAGTGAAACTATCCTATATGGATAGTGCTTGTCATGCCATTTCTGGTGGTATGTGGAACATCACATAACTCCTCACGGTTTGAGAATTATGGCCT
>JASDQU010103774.1:177005-196227 GCA_032191745.1 Picea mariana | reverse complement strand
TATGTCAGGCTGAATGAGAATGTCCTTCACAGAAGCTGAAGGAACATATGAAATAATTTTTGAATGAAAAACATAGAGTCTGAAATCTTTGAGAGATTTCACCAAGGCATAGGCCTGCTTATCCATGATTTCATATCTGATTTTCACATCTCTTAATGATCTGCTAAAAAAGGAAATAGGTTGTTCCAGCACTGCATTATTCTTTTGTAGTAAAACAGTTGCCACTGTGTCAAATGAAGAAAAAGAGAAAATAAGAAAATTCTTGGAATAGTTAGGACTGATAAGCACAGGTACCTCATTCAATGCTTTTTTTATTTGGTTGAAGGATTCTTTAGGCTCAACAGTCCTTTTTACTTCATTGCCTTTCCTGAGCATGGTGGTGATGTGTTTCACCAATTCAACAAAATTTGAAACAAGCCTTCTTAGAAAATTAATTTTTCTGAGAAAAGACTAAACCTCCTTCTTGGACCTGGGGAGTGACAAGGATTTAATAGCTTCCACCCTTCTTGGATTGATATTGACCCCCTCGGTCGATACAATGTGTCCCAACAATTTTCCTTCCTTCATAGCAAATAAAGACTTCTTGGGATTTAGGGAGAGACCAAACCTTCTACATTTCGAGAAAACCTTTCTCAGACATTGACAATGTTCTTTATTAGATCTGGAGAAGATTGTTATGTCATATAGATAGATGACCACAAATTTATCTCTTTCTCTAATGAATGTGATGTCCATGGCTCACTGGAAGGTATATCCTGTGTTCATCAATCCAAAGGGCATTTTGGCATACATGAATGTGCCCCAAGGAGTGGTGAAGGTTGTATTTTCTCTGTCTTTGGGTAGGAAAGAGATCTGATTGTAGCCTGAAAATCCATCAATCATGGAAATCCTAGATGCACCAGTTACCTTCTGCAATATGTGTTCCATCTTTGGTAGCGAGTAATTGTCCTTCTTTGAGCTCCTGTTCAGATTTCTGAAATCGATACAGAGCCTGATTTCCCCACTCTTATTTCTTATTGGGACCAGGTTGGATACCCACTCAGAATATATCAAAGGGACAATGATTTGGGCATCCAACAACTTCTTCACCTCTCTTTCCATAATAGGCAGCAACATAGGATTTATTTGTCTTCATTTATGCCTAAATGGTTTGGCCTCCTCTCTCAATGGGATCTTATGCTCAATGATAGTTGTGTCATATGTTATGAGGTCTTCATAGGTCCAAGAAAACACATTAGTGAATTCCTTTAATAACTCATCATACTCGACCCTCTTCTCCCTTGACAAGCTACTTGACAACTTGACGAATTTCGGGTCCTCATCTGTGCCAATATTGCATTCAGCTACCTCAGTATCCTCAGTTGGTCCTTTAAACTTTATCGACACATCATTCCCATCGAACAATATTTCTAAAGGTACTAGTCCCTTTGGAATGTGGTTGCTAGGAAACTGAACAATATGGTGATTATCAATTTTATTCAAAAAAACTTCAAGGGGAGGGTCACCTTCGAAATCATGTTCCTGATCAATGTGTAATGTAGAGAACTCATCAACCGATTCAAGAAATATTATGATTTCAAGATCATCCTTGAACACCTTCCAATTCTTGATATTATCAGGTACAGAGGGCCTATATCTAATATCAACATCATACCCGAGATTAGGTGGCAATGGGACCCTAAACAGTCTCACTAAGATGGCTAAAGAATTATCTGTAGCATTTTCCTCTCTTGGAATAAATGAAATGTTGAAGGCTGAGAAGAATTTGTTGATCAGGTCCCATAACTTCATTTCTGTAATTTCTGAGTCGAGGGTGTTTGGCTTGATAATTATTTATGATCTATTGGAGAATCAACTTAGCACCTCCAAATATCACTATCTCTTGAATTCCCATGTCCTTTGCAGCCCTCAATCCTAAAACAACAGCCTCATACTCTACCACATTATTGGTAGTTTCAAACTCTAACTTTTATGATAGGGATATGGCTTCTTGATAAGTTGATACAAAAACTACTCTGGCACCAACACCTTCCCTAGAAGAGGCTCCGTTGAAGAGCATATTCCACACATAAGTAGTTGGGGGAGGTATTTCATGAGAATAAATTGGTTTCTTTATCATTTGGAGAGGAGTTTCAGGAGCATAAGTGAGTTGTAACAAACTAGACCCCAAATCAGTGTTAAGGGGAAATATAAGATGATTGGTAGGGTTTGCTTCATCACTGACAATGTAGGCCAACTGAGCTTCCCTATACAATCTTGGATGCTCCCCCCCAAACACCGAAATGGTATCATATGTGAGGTCCATCTACAAGGTTCCCCAAGTCTTTTTATCCACAATATTGACAACAACATGCCAAATTTTGGAGGAACATAAACTACCAAAACGTCCATGACCACACTTTTCATGGGTAGTTGAAACAAGGTCACAACCAGATCTTTGATGACCCCGAGACACTATACTCTCATAGAGTCAAAGGAATACAAGTCATGGTATGCTTTTGTGATCTCTAGTCCTAGTTCTTCCATGACAATTTTGGGCATGATATTATGAGACGCCCCTGAATCCATCAGACAATTATGCAACACCTTATCATGTATGTTCAGTGATGTATATAAGGGAGGGGATGAAGCATCCCTATCTTCTACCATAGGACCTAATATGACTGTTGAATTTTCATCTTACAGGTTGATTGAGTCTGTGGGATGATTTGGGGGTTCAAGAAACAATAGTTTAGAGAGGCCCCTTTTGAAATCTTCATGCTTGAACAGCTCTGAAAGGGGTACAGGGATTCTGATTTTCTAAATTTCAAGATCAAAGTTGAAATAGGAGGGGGGATTCATAGTTTCTCTCACTTATGGGATAGGGTATTTGGGTATCAGTGAGGGGTTCTGAGCTTTCTTTTATTTGCTTTTGTTTGTTGCATCTTTAGCAGGCTTCTCTACTCTAGGATATAGATCAGGGACGTCGGACTTCCCTTCTTTATTCTCAGACTATAGGTTGTATTTGTTGGGACCACTATTTTCCTTCTCCCTTTTACTCAACTCATTTATTTGACTGTCTATAAGGGACTCCTTGTATGCAAATTGAGTTAAATGGGGAAAAGGGGAGGTGTCTCCCATGCAATGAATTTTAGGGTCAAGCTCTTCTTCTTCCCTCTCTTCATCAACAACTAGGTTATTTTGGAGAGGTGTTTGGATTTTCTAATCATCCCTCTCTCTCTTTTTGGGCTCTCTCGAGAGTATTTGAGGGGCATTATTATTCGGCCTTCTGAAGTTGCCTCTATTATCAGTATTTAGGACATGTGTATAACCTTGCTTCCCTTCAAATTTCATCTTCTCCATCTATGTAGACAGGGACTTCACCATCTTGGTCAATTTATCTACTTGAGGGTGAGATGTAGAAGAATGAGAAGTGGAGGCATCATATCTTCCTCTTCCTCTATCTCTGACAACTTTTCTCCTAAGCCTGTCAACTGCCAACACATTGGATTCTACTTCCAGGGTTGCATCTTGCATATGATCCAGGGAAGTAGCTCTTCTCTCTCTGAGAAGGAGGCATAAATCGGGGTCGAAATAACTAGCATAAGTGATTTTGATAGAGGCTTTCATAGGCTTTATCTCGACAGGGATCTTATTGTACATCTTGTTGAATCTTTTGGAGAAGTCAGAGACAAATTTTCCCTCTTTTCTCTTTAGGGACCCAAAGTCAGTGATATAATACATAAAGTGTTTTTTATCCCCCAATTGCCTCAAGAAAACATCATCTAATTCTTCAATCCCATCAATATATCCAGGGGTCAATCCCCTAAACCATTTTCTAACCTCACCATCCAGACTCTGGACAAAGACTCTCATCCAAACATCTTTGTTTTCAATATTCAAATTGTTTGCATAATTGTATACGACAGGAAGGTTCTCTTCAGTAGTGATGTCCTCTTCTCTAGTGAACTTAGGCATGTATTTTAATTAATCTCCAGTAGGAAGAGCGTTCATGGGCTGAGGTAGGACTAGAGGGGCATATCTTACAGCCACTATGGAATCTATTATGTTTCTAGGGGGATTCACACCTACCATAGGGATAATAGGTGGAGGATAACTAGGAGGGGAAGGGGTTCGAGAAGGGAATACTGGAACTGAGCTTCTGTGAGGAAAGGGAAACGACATAATATTTGAAGAAAAGGCTACAAGACTTGAGGGAACAAGAGTTTCCCCTTCCGTAAAACCAATAACTGTAACAGGAGTAGAGGTGGTATAGCCGGCGTGGGAAAATCTTTTGCGGTCCTAGGGATAAAACAAGGTACAACTTCAGGGGAGAGAGGAGTGACAAGTATTTCTCCCTCCAATCCCGGACGAGGAGGGGGAAACTCAATATAAACACTCCCAAAATTTAAAATTCTAGAAACTCCAACAAAGGGTGTAATAGGAAAATGAGAAATATCTACTGGAGTTGCTATAGGAGGATGGTGAAAATTATCAGAAATACCTAGTTCAGCAGTTGAAGTACCTTCTCGAAGGGTCTTTCTTCTTCTGACAATTTTCTTCAAGTCGGCTTCAGGAGTTGCTAGAGGCAGTTGTGAATTATACCTCGTGTGTCTTACTCTAGAAGCCACAACTAAAACAATGGATTCGTTGGTGGATTGACATCAATGGAGTCACCACGGTGGAGTCACCAAGTGCACAGTTGCAATATTTTATGTAATGAGTTATGATGCACCTTCAGAACTAGTAAGATTTGTCATTCAATCCTAGGGAAAATATTCAATTTCGTCGCTGACAAGAGTGCCATAAATGTTAGCACCATAAGTCACCCCTGGATTGTGGAAGAGATAAGCTTGATACCCATCAGTATTTTATGTCACGGATTGGTTATAAATGGGTCAAATGGGCGCAATCTCAAGAAAATATCATCTTAACTCATAAAACTAGACTGATATGCATAAGAAGGTTAGGTGTATTTTAACTTCAGTTAGTAGGTTGTAGTAAGGGTGAGTAGGAGGAAGACTTCGTCGAGGAAAATGTAGAGGTCAGATGTGAACATTAGGTTTTTCAGCAGCCTAAGGAAGAAAAACTTAAACACAAGGTCCTCTTGCATTCAAATTTCAAAGATACTGAAAGAAATCATAACAGCATTACATTCGAACATTCAAACATAACACAGCCACAACAATCCATGTGAATCAGTCATCCATTAAATCTCTCAGTAACAGAGGCAGATAAGGCGGAGTAAGAAGGTTGAATGTTATTAAAAAAGAAGTCTCAGGTTACAACACATAACCAGGAACCAAGAGCTTCATTAAAACTTTACAAATCGATAGCTTTGCTCTACCATCCGCCCTAACAAAATATTATAATTGATTCTTTATACTCTAAATAGCTTGTGGCTCATAGGGACATGATCGAACCACTGCATTCAAATATTTGCGCTTTCTTATTCTTCTGTTAGACTGCACATGCTTTCCTCTGTCAGTTGCAAACTCATATAGTATGGGATTTACAAGAAAATCCATGACAGGGAAATTTCGGCTGACAGTCTACCCCCATGGCTAGGTCTTCAATGTTTTCCATTTATGTGGTGAAACGAGGTTTCAACCACCTTCCCCATTTTTATTCACTACCTTCACCAAGACTGGGATGGAATTTGACATACATGAATGTTCCAGGCAATGCCCATAATTCCTTTGAGTCAATTCTGGTGCCCCGAGGCCGTTCAGATATTTCTTTGTGACCAACTTGGGCACTTTGGTCTTTTTCACAACTCCTTTTCATAGCCCCATGTGACCTTGGGCTGTGACCTCGTTCTTAACCCATACGAAATATCGAGATTTCGCATTTTGGGAGTCTTCTCCC
This sequence comes from Picea mariana, assembly GCA_032191745.1. Taxonomy (NCBI): domain Eukaryota; kingdom Viridiplantae; phylum Streptophyta; class Pinopsida; order Pinales; family Pinaceae; genus Picea; species Picea mariana. Next base: position 190,380 of record JASDQU010103774.1, on the reverse strand, counting down.
CTCTTGATTCACAATATCCAGATGCCCGAAACCGCGAAATGGTCTGTATGGATCAACGGTCGAAACTTCTTAGGACTCGACGACCACGATCACCCTTTAACTCTCTTAGTTTCCCATCTCTCAGTCAGGCACTTAATTTTATTTTGGCCCCAACTTCCATGTGACCGTGGGCTCCGATCATGGGATCAACCTTCAGGCATGTCGCGATTTCACGTTTCGTGAGTTCACGAGGTGTTTCATGCTCAAACCTCTGAGTCGTAAAATTGTGATCCCTCAGATCGGGTGCCATGCGTCCCCTTTGATCAAACGATTGAGATCACATCGGCATTTTGGGACCTCATACCATCGACAATTCTTTCCTCGACCCTTCTGGGAAGAATTTCTCTTTGGCTCAGATCTGGCACCACTTGTTTTTCTGGAATGGACGACCAAGATCATTTCAAGATTTTGCATGTCGCGAGTCATCAAGACTCTACCCTCCTACTTACCTGACTCACGAAATCGCGAAAAGATGATCCATCAGTCTAGATATCACATTTGATCAACGACTACGATATTATTATGATATCGCATTTCGTGAGTTCTGATGACTTTCTCCTTGACCACTCCATCTCACGAAACCACGAAATGAAAATCTTGCACCATGTGTCCTCTCTCGTACCAACGACTAGGATTGACCTTGCGATTTCAAACCTCTGGTGCTATATTTCATGCAATGTGCAGGATATCTATCACCCAATTGTCATCGATATGATCTTGCTCGCTCACTTTATTTGATTCCATGTCAAACCGCTTCAAGTGTTACGCTTGGTGGTGATGACCATGGCCTGTGAACCATTACTCGGATAACTGGTTGATGGCTAGGGAAAACAAAAGGATCAGTGAGAGTGGCAAAAGAGGGGTGATTGGCCTTAGGGAAAACATGAAGGCTAAGGGATGATATTTCTTAGGCAAGCTGCTAAGGGAAAAACTAGTACATCAAACGGGTGAAGACAAACAACTAAAAACTATGAGCCGAAAGGAAAACCTATGATCGAGTCTGCAAAGGAGAGAAACAAGAAAAATTGCAGAGCTAGGTAGAAATCATAGACTCACAAGACCCTGACAATTTTATGTGCTAAAAGGATTGATGTCAAGTGTAATCATAGTCATATTTTAACATCCCCGACCACCAACAGGCCGGGAAATGCCACCTACACAACCTTAACTTAGCCTTGGCTGCTCTGATACCAATTTGTAACATCCTCGGCCTACAACAGGCTAGGTAATGCTACCAACACAACCTTAACTTAGCCTTGGCTTCTATGATACCATTTTGTAACATCCCCGACCACCCACAGGCCGAGCAAGGCCACTATTGTGGAATATACACTTATATATATAATATGCATTAAACAAAACTAACACATTTTAACATAGAGTTATTGTTACCATTCATATTTAAATAGAATTAACAACAATTCATACATGCAACAGAACACATGATAACATTCAAGCATCAGTAGCACAAACATGCATAACATATAAATTTGGCACATAATGATACTTATCTTTAGCTAGAGTAAATCCACCAACTACGTGCAGATCTTCCATGAACCTCCTAGCCATAGACCACATTTCTCATCATGCTTAGCAGTGGGTCACCCCCAAGACTGGACCAAGCTCCACCCAGGGAAAGGGAATCCTAGACTAGGCCGAGATTACAGGAAACTGCACAAAGCAACCAAAATGATTCTCTCCAGGAGCCTTCTTATGCCCACTACTCAAGGACTCTCAATCCCCACATGCATGTTCCACCTGGGAGTATACACCTTCACTAACACAGTCCATCAATTGCTTCACCTCCCTCTCTGGGTCTTGCCAACAAGCCAGATTAGGAATTCTCATAGATCTGTAGCTGGTGCTAGACTCTCTCTGGGAGAAAACCACTTCCCAGCTGACTCTCTCACCTGGAGAAAGTTTCTCACAGGACTGAAAACCTACCTCTTCTACCACATGCCTCCAACCAGGTGAGGAAAACAGCAACGTTTCATCACTCATTCACACAGGGATGACAGTAGAAAACGTAAATTGGGTATGGACGTCCAAAAATGAAAATCGTCCACACTAAGACACAACACGGCTCAGTAAGAAACAGTCGATGACAACAATCCACCCTTAGTCGAGGAAATGCGTGGCCACAACAACCAACCTTTATGAAACACACACAAAACATACATATACGTGATTCTCGAGCTTCACAAAAGAAGTGTCTCGGTCCATCGATTTTCCCACAGGTTCTCACTAGGTTCGTGACTAGGAAAGAACGCAGAGGTCAATTGCAGAGGAAAAACAGGTTCAGACTTTGAATGGCCAAATGACCAGCGAACTCTCGTGGAGGTTGGAAGATTGACCCCAAACATGGATGAGTCATCATTTTTAACTTCATGAGCCTAGGTAGACACTTTTCTTCCTAGAGCCACATGAGTTCCACTTAGCACATGTTCACTTTACAGGAACTTCAGACAACACTCAACATGTCCACCCTAGCCTTCAGGAAATAAAGATAAATTATTAACCCCTTTAGAGGTAATCCCCCTAACTTAGCCCCTAGGCCCACACACTTAGCCTCCTCCATTACCCAACCTTGTGGAAGATTAGTTCCCCATCACTCTTTCTTCATGGTCGATCTGCACGCAACGATGTTTATATTTTATTAATGATCTACAAAATTACATATACAAAATCAGGCTCATGGCCTATAACACTTAGGCTCTCTGGCCTAATAAACACGTAATCCCACCAACTTATATACACTTGGCTCACTAGGCTATAAATATGATTACAATTCATAATAAAAATGGGGCACTACCGAAGGATATTACACATATGATGTCATGCATGGATGCAAGATGGATCAATAAGTTGTCATTAATAGATGATTCATATATGAAGATGGATCAATGAGGTATCGTTGATAGATGATAGATGAAGATGGATCAATGAGTTATCATTGATACATGGAACCAAGTTAGGATTGATGGTTGATAAAGAGTACAAATGGATGAAATCCAAATTGGTCCCCTTATGGTGAAATCCCTCATGGAAAGACGCTTTGTTGTTGAGTTATCCTAGAAGTATGGTTGGAGAAACCATGCTTAATTGTGGAATTATGAGATGAATATTAGTGAATTTGTGAGAGAAACTTTCCTAGATGGATAGTTCTTGTCTTTCCATTTCTGGTGGTATGGGGAACATCACATAACTCCTCCTGGTTTGAGAATTATGGCCTTACGAAGTTGGAGGACCCTCATATGTTGGCTTGAAGCCCCAAAAGCTCAAATAAGTCAAATTGCTTGAAAAGAAGAAATTATTATTCAAATGATAAAGTGAAGTAACAAATTCAAGGAGGATTATTTAAATGATAAAATGAAGTGACAAAGTCAAGGAGGATTATTTAAATGATAAAGTGAAGTGACAAAGTCAAGGAGGATTATTTAAATAATAAAGTAATGGAAAACTTTCTAATTATGGAAAGTGGTTAGAAGTGGGTTAACCTTCAAATGAGAAAAATGGGTTAAGTGACCTAGAAGATGATTATAAATAATCTACTTGGAGAGTATAAATAAGAGGCAAGGGTCTCTTATGAAATTATCTCTTGAGCATGTATTGAATATATATTCTGAGAGAGAGATGATATAGAGAATCTCATGGACTCATCAAAGTTTTGGTAAGTGTGAGATCATGACAACAAAAGTTTTGAAAGTTTAGAAACCCTAGTCTCTGAGGTACACACAGGTTGCAGTGAGCCAGGGTGCATACATACACGGGATGAATGAGGATAGAGCACGTACAATGGATAAAGTCATAAAGAATTGTGTGTGAGCTAGTGCCAGGCTCTTGAAGACTGAAGCAGGTTCCATATCTCCTTAGATCTTCTATAGAAACTCTAGTATGGTGACATTGTTGTCTTGATGGATACTCTTTCTTTTTGTGTGGTGAATGCTTAAGGCATTCTTGGTATGAATGTTGTGACTTGGTTTGTGTTGGTTGATGGAGTGATAATCACTCTTACGATTCAGTACTGATATGATTGATATAGTATACTGGTTTCTTATACATGATTGAGTAGCATTCATATTGTATGGTTGAGAAGCATGACTAAGTTGTTGGAGATATTGGATGTGTTGTGACTAGTTATGGTTCAGATTGGACAGTGAAATATAGAAGTGAATTGCAGAGGATCTAAATTTATCTTGAAGAGAAAACCCTAAGTAACTCAGAAGTGATACGCAGGCTGTAGTATAGACTGGGTGCATACATACGTGAGTTGTACTACTGGTAGCGCGCATACATACTTGTGATGCACTACCGATAGGTCGCGTACCTGTTGAGGATTTTTTCCTCATCTCAATTGGTGCTGAGTGTGTAAGTTGAGTCTTCCATTATAAAGCTAGTGCTCTTGTAGATTTGTACTCTAATTATTTGTTGTTGATAACCCAAGGACTGTAGTCCATAATAAAAATAAAATTGTACATACATCTTGTGTTCTTTCTATTCCTTGTGGTGATGATTTATTGATGATATATGTTCTTGATTTATGTTCTTGATACATGTTCACATTTAACTAGTTATGAAAGACAATAGTAAGTAATGAATAAAATGGTGATTTCTAACTAAGGAGTTTTGTGTAAAGGGAATTTTGGGAAAATATCCCTACACTGTTCACCCCCCCCCCAACCCAGTGTAGTCCATCTATCCTACAATTGGTATCAGAGCAGGCCTTCACTATAAGCCTTAACAATCTTGGAGATACATGGACACACAAATGGATGATGAAGTTTCAATCCTTGATGAGGAAAACTATTCTACTTGGATAATAGAAATGAGAGTGCATTTGAAGGAAATTGGAGCGCATATTTGGAAGGCAGCCATTGGTGGATCAGTTTCCTTGAAGAATAAGTCAAAATTTGTAGCTCAAAGGGAAGGAAATAAGAATGATGCATTGGCTCTCAAGACCATTCTTAGTGGACTCTCAAGCTCTATCAAAGAGAGCATACAACAATGCACTTCCACCAAGGATCTATGGCTAAAGCTAGAGGAGACATAACAAAGAAAAAAGGAATATCTTGAAGATATTTCAAATGAAGGTAAAGAATCATATGATGATGTTGGCAAAAAGAAAGATCTTGAAGACATTTCAAATGAAGGTAAAGAATCATGTGATGATTTTGGGAAAAATGAATATCTTGAAGACATTTCAAATGAAGGTAAAGAATCTTCAAAAACCCTTGATTGCAATAATTCAAAATGTGATGATGTTGAATATTTCTCTATAAGTGAAGAAGAAAATATAGGAATAGTTTGTGTAGAGTTTGATGGTAGTTATCCCATGGAAATAATAGAAGAAGAACTATCATAACTTCAAAATAAATTTGAGTGGGGTCTATATGAATACAAATCTGATCATTACTATATAGACTATAGCTATCTTTCCAATAATACTAAAAGGTTTCTTAATAAGAATCAAAGGCACATCTTGAATTTAAAGGAAATGCTCAAAGAACAAGAAGCGAGTAAAAAGAATCAATTAGAAGAAAAGGAAGAAGAGATCAAAAGACTAATGAATGAAAAAGAAGATAAGAAGGTAGATGATGAGATTAGAAAAAGTCTTGAAATTATTGTCCATCTCAAGACTCAAATTGGGGAAGCCAAAAGGGTAGAGGAACTATTGAAGAATCAAGTAAACGAAAAGGAAGAGTCATGGCATAAGTTAGAAGTTGAAGTTGTTGATATTAGAAAGAAATTAGAGAAGTCAAACAAATTCTTGAATAGCTCAACAATCTTGAATGAGATCTTGGAAATTCAAAGATCACCAAATGATAAATTAGGTATTGGATACAACAAAGAAGGTACACATGCTAAAGAAAGCAACTCAAAGAAGCATGAGGTAAGTCCCTCACTCTCAAAGGATGAAGACAATGTTGCAAGTCAACCATCTACACAATGCAAGGATAGTTTCAAAAGAAAAAATCAAGGACGAGATCAAGAAGCCATCTTTACACTTCAAAGAAGATGGACACCAAAGCAAAGGTATGAAAGTGTTTTTCATGGTCAATGCTATTCATGTAATGAATATGGTCACAAAACCTTGGAATGCATATTTTATGAAAGGAGAGAAAATGAAAGATTTCATAACACCATAAGGTGTTGGAGATGTGATCAAATAGGACACATTGTTGTTCATTTTCACAGCATGAGATGCTATAGTTGTAGTGGATTTGGCCACAAATCCCAGGATTGTTGGAACACAAGAAGAAAGTCCATGATGAGGACTTCATATAGCATGACTAAAAGAAGGAATGAAGTTAGGAAGGAAGAGATTTTTGAAAATATGGAAACTCAAAGCTCAAGTTCTGAGAAGTAGGGACACCTTCAGAAGTGGGTGAAGAAGACTAAACAACCAGAGCAGAATGGAAGCCTTAAAGGAAGCTTAAGTGCATCATATTTAGAAGAATATGCAGGTTACAGTGGTAATATTCGCGTACATACACAGGTTGAACTATGAATAGGTTGCATTCATATGTGCATTGTCTATACAACATGTCGCGTATATGTGGTAAAAGCCTTGGGAAAAAGGCTATGCACATTGGTTGCATCTTGATGTGATGGTATAACTTGTGTTGCAAGGTCTGACATGGTTTGTTGCAGGGTCTAACATTGTTTGTTGTAGGCTTTCATGATTACTTGTTGGCATACATTATGTATGATTATGACATATGGTTGAGTGTTGAAAGACGATCTTGGATGCATGGTACTAACCCTTGAGTATGGATTGAGTAATTGTTTTTTGAAGAACAATGCTGGTTGTGACAGTGAATTTGTGGCACCTTGGTTATGAGATATATCATGATGATGCTAGCTAGAAATGTCATTGATCTATTTGAGGCACACTTCTAGTACATATTGGATGCTTAGTATTTTTTGTGGTGTATGGAGGTTGAGGCTGATGTGTTTAGTGTACATGGATGGTACATATTTGAGTTTCAATGATATATCTTATGATGTATTATTGAAGCATATTTGTTGGATATCTTGGTGCATGCATTTGGCATATGGTTGGACTACATATTGGGACATGTAGTTGATGAGTTGATGAGTTGATCATGTTGCACATCATGGATGAGTCTGATCTATAGTTGATGCATGATTGGTACACTTCTAGTACATTGGTAGAGGCACCTACTAGCAATTTGATTGGCACATGCTTTGTGATGGATTTGGCATACATGTATGAGGATTCATTTTTTTATGGTATTGGTGCATGGTTGATGTACTTGCTTGGTAAAAGTGGTGATACATGTTGATGTGCATGTTTGGTACACTCATAGATGGTATATGTTTGGATACTTGGCTAAAAGTACACCATTAGTATTACTTACATAATGCATTGGATGTTATAGTTGAGACACTTGATTGATTGAGATATATGGTCGTGCCACTTGGTTCATGGTGGAGGCATATCATGAGTGATATAAAGAACATGGTTGACATGTTGGTAGATTCATATGGTTGATACATTCCATTGATGATATATTTTGACACATTGTATGGTGTTGATATACATGGTTGATGTACATGGGTGTTGTTCATGATGAGCACACATTTTGGTACAGGATGTACCTAGTTGATATTTTTTTTCATGATTCTATATTTCACTGTTGACATATATTTTTCTTCATGATGTATGTTATGGCACAATTTTGGTGCATGGACAAGTCCAAGTATCATCATAGAAAGAGGGGTTGATCTATGTTCCGGTTGAGCAATAAAATTTGCAGCAGAGAATATTGCAGTGGTAGCATATTGTTCACATTGCAGAGAAGATAGGGGGAGACATACCCATAGGGGGGGATCATTCTTCTTCCCCTGATTCTAGGAGGAGATATTTATCAGTTGCATACTTGGTAAAATAGCCCTATATTTGGAGAAAGAGCACATAGGCATAGTTCCAGGGGGAGAGATGATCACAGGGGGAACATGAGTGATATATCTTCATCATTACGACAGATTGATATCCCTTGTTAAAAAGTGGAGATATTATTCAGAGGAAGATCAAAGGCATTCAGGCAGGGGGAGAAAACCCAATGAGAGAACTACCCTTTTCCATTGATGTCAAAGGGGGAGAGATAGTCACATTGATGTGATTGAGATGCCTATTGATGTAGATAAATTCCTTGTCCATCAATGATTAGTTTTGACATCAATGTTGGTATTTCCATCAATGCCAAAGGGGGAGATTGTTGGATCATGTTTTCACTGATGCCAAAGGATGATTGATTGATTGATGTCAAGGAATTGGTTGATGCCAAAGGATGTCGATGGATGTCAAATGAACAATGTCTTGTCATAGTATATTGATGAAGTATGTATTGTCATTAATGTGAATGGATTGATGTCAAGTTTAATCATAGTCATATGATGTCATGCATGGATGAAAGATTGATCAATAAGTTGTCATTGATAGATGATGCATAGATGAAGATGGATTAATGAGTTGTCATTGATAGATGATAGATGAAGATGGATCAATGAGTTGTCATTGATACATGGAACTAAGTTACGATTGATGGTTGATAAGGAGTACAAATGGATGAACTCCAAAGTGGTCCCCTTATGGTGAAATCCCTCACAGGAAGACTCTTTGCGGTTGAGTTATCCTAAAAGTATGGTTGGATAAACCATGCTTAATTATGGAACTATAAGATGAAGATCAGTGAATTTGTTAGTGAAACTATCCTATATGGATAGTGCTTGTCATGCCATTTCTGGTGGTATGTGGAACATCACATAACTCCTCACGGTTTGAGAATTATGGCCTTATGAAGTTGGAGGACCCTCATATGTTGGCTTCAAGCCCCAAAAGGTCAAAGAAGTCAAATTGCTTAAAAAGAATAAATGATTATTTAAATGATAAGTTGAAGTAACAAAGTTAAGGAGGATTATTTAAATGATAAAGTGAAGTGAAAAAGTCAAGGAGGATTATTTAAATAATAAAGTAATGGAGAAATTTCTAATTATGGAAAGTGGTTAGAAGTGGGTTAACCCTAAAATGAGGAAAATGGGTTAAGTGGCCTAGAAGATGATTCTACGGAAGCTACTTGGAGAGTATAAATAAGCGGAAAGAGTATCTTGTGAAATTATCTCTTGAGCATGTATTGAATATCTATTATAAGAGAGGGATGATATGGAGAATCTCATGGATGCATCAAAGTTTTAGTAAGTCTGAGATCATGATGGAAAAATTTTTTGGAAGTTCAGAAACCCTAGTCTCTAAGGTATACGCAGGCTGCAGTGATCTAGGGCACATTCATATGCGGTATGAATGAGCACAGAGAATGTACAGTGGATAAAGTCATAAATACTTGTGTGTGAGCTAGTGCCAGACTCTTGAAGACTAAAGAAGGTTCCACATCTGCTCAGATTTGCTATAGAAACTCTGGTATGGTGGCATTGTTGTCTTGATGGATACTCTTGCTTGTTGTGTGGTGAATGCGTAAGGAATTCTTGGTATGACTGTTGTGACTTGGTTTTTGTTGGTTGATGGAGTGAGAAGAACTCTTATGATTCAATACTGATATGATTTCTATAGTATACCATTTTCTTATACATGATTGAGTATCATTCATATTGTATGGTTGAAAAGCATGAGTAATTTGTTGGAGATCTTGAATGTGTTGTGACTGGTTATGGTTCATATTGGATAGTGAAAGACAGAAGTCAATTGCAAATTATCTGAGTTTATCTTAAAGAGAAAACCCTAAGTAACTCATAAGTGATACACAGGTTGTAGTACAGACTGGGCACGTACATATGTGAGTTGTACTACTAGTAGGGCACATACATACACATGTTACACTACCGACATGTCATGTACCTGTTGATAGATTGGTATATGTTGAGGATTGTTGCCTCATCTCAGTTGATGTTGAGTGTGTAAGTTGAGTCTTGCATTATAGAGTTGGTTCTCTTATAGAGTTGTACTCTAATTAGTTGTTTTCGATAACCCAAGGATTGTAGTCCGTAATAAAAATAAAATTGTGCATACATCTTGTGTTCTCTGTGTTCCTTGTGCTAATGATTTATTGATGATATATTTTGTTGATACATGTTCACATTTAACTAGTTATAAAATACGACAGTAAGTAATGAATAAAATGGTGATTGCTAACTAAGGAGTTTTGTGTAAAGGGAAGTTTGGGAAAAGATCCCTACACTCTTCACCTCCCCTCTTAGTGTAGTCTGTGTGTCCTACACTATTTGTTATTACTACCTAAGAGTATGTCCTATACTCTCTCTGCAATTGTTCCTCTGGGACTGGTATTTTGCACCTACAACTACTCTGAAGCTGAGAATGACTTCTCCATTCTCTTCGTGGATACTGAAATATGAGAGTAAATCCTCTACTCTGTCATGGAAACAAATTCATCTGAAATTGGGAGTGGCTCAATAACTGACATCGAGAGTAGCTTATCTTCTTTCATGGAGGTAAATTAATATTAAATATATGGACTTCTCCCCCTAAATCTCATACTATATCATAATCATGGTTGTTTTAGTTGTATTCATGAATACTAGAACTATTTCTTCAAGTGTCTCATCACAGTATTCTCCCTGTTGTTAGGAGAATCCTCTAGAAACAAACTAGTCTTTGCACATATTTATATTGTTATATGAAACATGCTTGATCTGCAAGATGAATCTTGGAGGTCAACACTGACTTCCCTTCTGGTCTCAGGGAAAAATCCATATCCCATTCCTTATGACAGGCTTCCTCCTCTATTGCTGAAATAAGGGAATATTCCCAGGATATTTCATGTCTCCTAGAGGTCTCTGAAGCTACGATATAGTCTTATCAACTCATGGCATCTGTCTACCAGTTATGGAAAATGTCACCTTTTCCCATCCGATCCTCTCTGAGATCAATCTCATTCTGAGTCTTGATTTCGTCTGAGTCTACAAGGACTTCATCATCTCTACAGGATATACTTGGTGTTGAATACCAAGTCTTAATATGAAAAGCTGAGTAATACTTCAAACGAATTATGCTTCCTGTCAAGGTGGCCTCATTGACCAAATCTAATGGTCATTCATCTTTAGAGCCTTCTACTCATTATGATCAATCTTCATATGCGATACTCAGTTTTTCAAAATTAGCCTCTTCTTCATATTTTTTGGTGCATGGATGTATATCGTCATCTACACAACTTGGATAGTCTACTTCATGTCTCATTTAATATGTTGAGTCATGAAACCTTCATTGTAGTATCCTTAGGGAACCTATGACCTACCCAGAACAAGAACAAGGGAGAAACATCAGAAAATAATAATACTTTTTATAATAATGATAAATCAATAGCGATAATAATCGTCACAGTGGCTCCTTTAGAGTTATCACTTGTGGCCTGCCTACAACAAGGGTTAATGGTAATAAATAAAATACTGAGAGCAACACTCTTCTAGTGTTGTGATCAATCATTCCTCCATGGTAACCTGGAGACAAACCAAGAATTTTCTCCTAAAGGAGATGTTATTTATATCTGGTAAATGATTACAATAAGCATTTATCTCAATATGCTCACATACTACCAAGTATGATATCTCAACTATGAGGTAGCTATTAAACTTGACATGTGCAAGTTTGAAGCTTATCAACTTAATCAATCAAACCTGGAACCTGAATTCTTTATCCTCAAGAATGAGTGTTGTTTCTTTTCTTCCTAGCCTCCTTTACTGAAGATAACAACCTTTCCTGAGATAATATGTTTTCTTGACAGAAGTCTAAGTTAGAGAATAAACTCTATAATCTTACCTTTAATCAATCTAATACCTTGAATTTAATTTTGACCAATGGTTAGTATGAAGGTCATAAATTCATCATACAATGTAGATGTTCATAATGTAATACCAAATAGATGCATATCATAATAATCAAACCTAGGGTGCATTATTCCTCTGAATGTGCTGGATCTGAGATCTTTCTGGATCTATGGAAAAATATCACTTCTCCTACAAATACCCTTTAAAGATTAACAATTTAAACATATGTAAGTACATACCTCTTATAGTATTTGTAGGTAGGGACACCATCCGGTAGCAGTGGTAATAGATACCAAACCTTTAAAAACTTCAAGGGGGTTGTAAAGTTAGTTGGAGATTTGCTAAGGTAAGGTGCACTAAGACAATAAAAATCAGTCCTAAATCTTTCACTGCAACTAGTACTGTGGATGGTGTTGGTACTGCAATTACTATGAAGGAGCTAGAATTGTAACTGATACTGATATTGCAAATACAACGGAAACTGATACTGCAACTGGTACTTCAACTACAACTTCAACTTAGGGTTTTATGAGAAAACCCTAATTTTTCAAAATTCAAATGTTTAAATTCTGATCTAGGGACTAGATGCGTTGGGATGAGGTGAGTAGGCTGGAGCTATCTATTTTAAGAAATTCCAAGTTTTACCCCTTAAAACTTGATCTGTGAAAAAATAGATTGGTACTTCTGGTATTGGTTCTGGCTTCTTGGTTTTTTGGTACCAATAAAAACTAGGTTTTCACTTTTCAGAGGTTCTGGCTATTGAAAAGGTGTGCCCTAGATGAAAAATGATGCACTAGGGTGGGGTGCACTTTTCTAGATGGTTTATAAGAAAAAAAAAAATTCCAATAAAAATACTTGTTTTTCTTATACGACAACAATGACGTTTTTGGTTACCCAGTGAAAGGTGATCTACTTAGTTTATGTTTGAAACCATGTTAAATTTAGAGTTTCTATTAAGTTCTTTTCAATTTACTAGACAATAATATCATAAGTAGGATCACTGAGAGATACAAAATCACAAGGCACATAAAATTTTATCCCGGGAAGCCCTCATGGGGGAGAAAACCCAACAAAACTTCCTTAATATAGATTGCCAATACAATGCCAAGAGAAAACAACAAACCACCAAGAATATCCAATACTAAGCATGTGCCTCTCTCTTCTCCTTCTTCTAACCGCAACCTCCTTAAAAACTTGTACACTAGATGAGTGAATTGAGTGAGTGTAAGAATGAGGTTCTATCATCTCTTATTTATATTGGCTAGGAGGCACTAGGGTTGTGTCTCTTTATCAAGCAGAGCCGACTTCTGCAATTAGTGGTTAGAACCACTTTAATTACCCTTAGGGGCCAACTTCTCAATTACCACCATATAAACATGGTTTGACCAATCCACAAAAGGGGATTCTATCTATATGAAAGTAACTCAATAATAATTAGAATAATTTTCGCAGTTATAATATTTCAACAATATGGTATCAAATAAATATAAGTATTTTTTATATAATTATAATTATA
>JASDQU010103774.1:164452-176985 GCA_032191745.1 Picea mariana | reverse complement strand
CCTAGTCTCTGAGGTATACGCGGGCTGCAGTGATCCAGGGCATGTTCATATGTGGGATGAACGAGGACAGAGAATGTACAGTGGATAAATTCATAAATACTTGTGTGTGAGCTAGTGCCAGACTCTTGAAGACTAAAGGAGGTTCCACATCTGCTCAGATCTACTATAGAAACTCTGGTATGGTGGCATTGTTGTCTTGATGGATACTCTTGCTTGTTGTGTGGTGAATGCGTAAGGAATTCTTGGTATGACTGTTGTGACTTGGTTTTTTTTGGTTGATGGAGTGAGAAGCACTCTTATGATTCAATACTAATATGATTTCTATAGTATACCATTTTCTTATACATGATTGAGTAGCATTCATATTGTATGGTTGAGAAGCATGAGTAAGTTGTTGGAGATCTTGGATGTGTTGTGACTGGTTATGGTTCATATTGGACAGTGAAAGACAGAAGTCAATTGCAGAGGATCTGAGTTTATCTTGAAGAGAAAACCCTAAGTAACTCAGAAGTGATACACAGGTTGTAGTACAGACTGGGCATGTACATATGCGAGTTGTACTACTAGTAGGGCACGTACATACACGTGCTACACTACCGACATGTCGTGTACCTATTGACAGATTGGTATATGTTGAGGATTGTTGCCTCATCTCAGTTGTTGTTGAGTGTGTAAGTTGAGTCTTGCATTATAGAGTTGGTTCTCTTATAGAGTTGTACTCTGATTAGTTGTTGTTGATATCCCAAGGATTGTAGTCCGTAATAAAAATAAAATTGTGCATACATCTTGTGTTCTTTGTGTTCCTTGTGCTAATGATTTATTGATGATATATGTTGTTGATACATGTTCACATTTAACTAGTTATAAAATACAACAGTAAGTAATGAATAAAATGGTGATTGCTAACTAAGGGGTTTTTTGTAAAGGGAAGCTTGGGAAAAGATCCCTACACTCTTCACCTCACCACTTAGTGTAGTCCGTGTGTTATACACTATATGTTCTTACTTCCTAAGAGTATGTCTTATACTCTCTCTGCAATTGTTCCTCTGGGACTAGGATTCTGCACCTACAACTACTCTGAAGCTGAGAATGACTTCTCCATTCTCATCGTGGCTACTGAAATATGAGAGTAACTCCTCTACTCTGTCATGGAAACAAATTCATCTGAAACTGGGAGTGGCTCAATAACTGACATCGAGAGTATCTTATCTTCTTTCATGGAGGTAAATGAATATTAAATATAGGGACTTCTCCCCCTGAATCTCATACTATATCATAATCATGGTTGTTCTGGTTGTCTTCATGAATACTAGAACTATTTCTTCAAGTGTCTCGTCACAGTCTTCTCCCTGTTGTTAGGAGAATCCTCTAGAAACAAACCAGTCTTTGTACATATTTATACTATTATATGAAACATGCTTGATCTGCAAGATGAATCTTGGAGGTCAACACTGACTTCCCTTCTGGTCTCAGGGAAAAATCCATATCTCGGTCCTTATGACAAGCTTCCTCCTCTATTACTGAAATAAGGGAATATTCCTAGGATATTTCATGTCTCCTAGAGGTCTCTGAAGCTACGATATAGTCTTATTAACTCATGGCATCTGTCTACCAGTTATGGAAAATGTCACCTTTTCCCATCCGATCCTCTCTGAGATCAATCTCATTCTGAGTCTTGATTTCGTATGAGTCTACAAGGACTTCATCATCTCTACAGGATATACTTGGTGTTGAATACCAAGTCTTAATATGAAAAGTTGAGTAATACTTCAAACGAATTATGCTTCCTGTCAAGGTGGCCTCATTGACCAAATATAATGGTCATTCATCTTTGGAGACTTCTACTCATTATGATCAATCTTCATATGTGATACTCAGTTTTTCAAAATTGGCCTCTTCTTCATATTTTTTGGTGCATGGATGTATATCATCATCTACACAACTTGGAGAGTCTACTTCATGTCTCATTTAATATGTTGAGTCGTGAAACCTTCATTGTAGCATCCTTAGGGAACCTATGACCTACCCAGAACAAGAACAATGGAGAAACATCAAAAAATAATAATACTCTTTATAATAATAATAAATCAATAGCGATAACAATCGTCACAGTGGCTCCTTTAGAGTTATCACTTGTGGCCTGCCTACAACAAGGTTTAATGGTAAGAAATAAAATACTGAGAGCAACACTCTTCTAGAGTTTTGATCAATCATTCCTCCATGGTAACCTGGAGACAAACCAAGAATTTTCTCCTAAAGGAGATGTTATTTATATCTGGTAAATGATTAGAATAAGCATTTATTTCAATATGCTCACATGCTACCAAGTATGATATCTCAACTATGAGGTAGCTATCAAACTTGACATGTGCAAGTTTGAAGCTTATCAACTTAATCAATCAAACCTGGAACCTGAATTCTTTATCCTCAAGAATGAGTGTTGTTTCTTTTCTTCCTAGCCTCCTTTACTGAAGATAACAACCTGTCCTGAGATAATATGTTTTCTTGACAGAAGTCTAAGTTAGAGAATAAACTATATAATCTTACCTTTAATCAATCTAATACCTTGAATTTAATTTTGACCAATGGTTAGTATGAAGGTCATAAATTCATCATACAATGTAGATGTTCATAATGTAATACCAAATAGATGCATATCACACTAATCAAACCTAGGGTGCATTATTCCTCTGAATGTGTTGGATATGAGATCCTTCTGGATCTATGGAAAAATATCACTTCTCCTACAAATACCCTTTAAAGATTAACAATTTAAACATATGTAAGTACATACCTCTTATAATATTTGTAGGTAGGGACACCATCCGATAGCAGCGGTAATAGATACCAAACCTTTAAAAACTTCAAGGGTGTTGCAAAGTTAGTTGGAGATTTGCTAAGGTAAGGTGCACTAAGACAATAAAAATCAGTCCTAAATCTTTCATTGCAACTGGTACTGTGGATGGTGTTGGTACTTCAATTAGTATGAAGGAGCTAGAACTACAACTGATACTGATATTGCAACTACAACGACAACTGGTACTTCAACTACAACTTCAACTTAGGGTTTTATGAGAAAACCCTAATTTTTCAAACTTCAAATTTTTAAATTATGATCCAGGGAATAGATGTGTTGGGATGAGGTGAGTAGGCTAGAGCTATCTATTTTAAGAAATTCCAAGTTTTACCCCTTAAAACTTGATCTGTGAAAAAATAGATTGGTACTTCTGGTACTGGTTCTGGCTTCTTGGTTTTTTGGTACCAGTAAAAACTAGGGTTTCACTTTCCAGAGGTTCTGGCCACTGAAAAGGTGTGCCCTAAATGCCAAATGATGCACTAGGGTGGGGTGCACTTTTCTAGATGGTTTATAGGAAAAAATTTGTTTCCAATAAAAATACCCATTTTTCTTGTACGACAACATTGACGTTTTTGGTTACCCAGTGAAAGGTGATCTACTCAGTTTATGTTTGAAACCATGTTAAATTTAGAGTTTCTATTAAGTTCTTTTCAATTTACTAGACAATAATATCATAAGTAGGATCACTGAGAGATACACAATCACAAGGCACACAACATTTTATCCTGGGAAGCCCTCATGGGGGAGAAAACCCAACAAAACTTCCTTAATATAGATTGCCTATACAATGCCAAGAGAAAACAACAAACCACCAAGAATATCCAATACTAAGCATGTGCCTCTCTCTTCTCCTTCTTCTAACCGCAACCTCCTTCAAAACTTGTACACTAGATGAGTGAATTGAGTGAGTGTAAGAATGAGGTTCTATCATCTCTTATTTATATTGGCTAGGAGGCACTAGGGTTGTGTCTCTTTATCAAGCAGAGCCAACTTCTACAATTAGTGGTTAGAACCACTTTAATTACCCTTAGGGGCCAACTTCTAAATTACCACCATATAAACATGGTTTGACCAATCCACAAAAGGGGATTCTATCTATACGAAAGTAACTCAATAATAATTAGAATATTTTTCACAGTTACAATATTTCAACAATATGGTATCAAATAAATATAAGTATTTTTTATATAATTATATATATATATATATATATATATATATATATATATATATGGGGGGATATGGTATCAAATAAATATAAGTATTTTTTTAAGGTTATTGGATGCCATATAATATAATGATTTAGAAAAAAGTGTTGATATGAAATTCAAGTAAACGTATATATGAAATAGGAAATCATTTGAATAAGAATGAGTGATTTTAGTGAAGATATGATATACTTAGTAAAAATTAAGGTAATAGGATCATATAGTATTAAAGAAAAAGTTTGTTTTGCAAAAGTTAACAAGTATTATTTTGTATCTTGTTTTATATTTTTTTTTGGTTATGGTTACTTAGTTATGATATAGATTTACGTTTGATATGAGGAAATTATTTGTGAAATTAATATTGTTAATTGATATTAAAATGTTTTTAAGTGTTATATCACTTTATGTAAATTTAATATGTATATGATGGATTGATAAAATAAGATGGATTCATGGTGATAATTTAGATATATTGAAAGATTATTTGGTCAACTTTTTTCAGAGGACATTTCCTGTAGAAGACAAGAAGAATGGATTTTGATACAAAATCACATACATAAAGGAAGTAGAAGCAAGTTATTATTAATCTAAATGGGATGATGGCACCCTTCAATATGCTCCCTATAGCATGTTAGTTCTCATAATCAAGTAAGAATATAATGGAATTAGGTTGCGGACATGCACTAATGAGTTTGTGGGAAGAATCAATATGTATCTTAAGTGTTTTCCTCATGCCTCATAATGTAGAATCAGAAGCTTGAATATGGACATTAAGAAGAGGTCATCAGGTATGAAGTAATATACAATAACATAATATGTTAAATTGGTAGAGATAACCTAAGAAAGTAAAGAAGATACTAACTATTCAACAAAGACGTGGAGAAATTGTAATTGATCAAATTGACAAAATAATAGTACAATTCCATGAAAGTACACACCAAATGAAGTAAAAAACTAGAAGCAATGAGTATATGGGCCTTTATATATAATGCAACTACCCCTAGAAGGATAATAAACCTATTATTATAATTATAATATGAAAAATAATTATAACGAAACAATGGTGTTAAGAACATAAGGAATGTAATGTCCCCATTTTTGGGTTTCCTTTCTCTGCAGATGGATATAGCTTTATGGATTTATGTTAGCCTAGTCATAGAAGTAATTTTATGTTACCATTGAGCTCATATAATTTAGAGGATTTCAATGATGCTTTCAGAGGTCTATTTATCATTTATCATCATCGGGATCACTCCAGCATAGTCACATTTCAATTCCGATGCATTTCAACCATTCTCGTAATTTGGCAATAATATCGAACATTATTTAATGGATTTCACTAAGGTTGTCATTTTAATAAATTATCTAAGAGGGACACTTTAGTGTAATATATTTTTGGAACCAGGGAGAAAAGTTTTAAAGGTTGGGATGATGAAAAGTGACTTCCAGTGCTCGGAAATGTTTTAAAATTAAATAAATCATTTTTTGGAGTAAAAAGGTTTAATAAATTAATAAAGTGATTTTGGAGGAAATATTAAAGATAAATTATAAATTCACTTGAGGGGGGGGAAGGTAAACGAGCGTATAAAATATAAATAGGATCTCATTCTCTCATTATGCATGATTATTTTCTAAAATGTATCTGGAGAGCTCTCGTGGTTTTTTAGGGTTTTGGGTTGAAACCCTTCAGGAGATCGGTTTCAGTGGTGAAACTATCCACCATAGTCAATTGGTTGGAGAGATCATATAGGTTTCTCACATGTTTTCATTATAGAAGGAAGATCCATCATTTTTGTTAAGTGGTTGTGTTATTTGCAGAAATTTTCGTATTGTTTATTGTGGTCCAAACCCTCATTCTAGATCGAGGGTATTAGTAAAAGAGGAGTGCACTAATTTTTATCATCTCGTGGGATTTGGACAAGGACCGTTCCCTTTATTTTAGCTTGTGGTTTTTAGATAGGGTCGTGGTAATCATTTTTCATCTAGTGGCAGAGGGAAAGGGGTTGTGTACCCTTATGGAAACTCGAGGGGATCTCAAAGGGGGTTGAATTATATAGTGCAACAACATGGATTCTTGAAGGGAGACCATGGTGTTGTTTTCTATTAGTGTCAATTGTATGATGTTCAATCTTCCCTTTCTCATATTTATTGTCTTCATTAGGACGTTCCAAACATATTTTGCTCAGGGCATCATGAAGAGGGATTGAGATGGTACATTCAGTGATGCCAAAATTATTTTTATAGGGTACAGCTTGAAAATATTCTTGATGGGAGATTGTACACTCATTCACCAAATTTTGAGGCCCTAAGGAAATCGTTTCATTGTAGAATATGGATGCCATTCCTTGCACTTTGAATCCTCCTCAAGTTGTATCCTTATCTAGAAATATACTGGTCAGAAGAACACCATATATCAGATCTGTAATTGATATCCAGTTTGTTGTTATAATAGTTTTGAATAAATATTTTTTCATCTACCAATTGAATGTTATCATTGATATTCCATATTTATTTATTTATTTATTTTTGGTTTGGGATGAGACTAATTTTTGTTCTTCCTTGTCCCATTTAGTATATTCCAACCAAGTATGGGGGTGATCCATGAGTACATGGGAATGTATTTCATCCTTGAGGGCACTAATAAAACATTCCCTGAAAAACGCTTATGTCATTCCCTTTGTTCTAAAAGGCAATTGCTCAAATGAAGATATAAACTCTTCCACTAAGCTAGTTTGTTTCAACTTGGTCAAATGACATAAATGGTGGGTGTTGGTGTCAAAGAAGTCATAAATATCTACAACAATTTTTGTCCAGGCCACATACCCTTGGCATTCCTTTTGACACCATTACCACCATTTCCAACATTGAGGATCCAAATGGAGAACACCATAATGAAGTTTGGCCAACTCATTGGTAATGTCAGGAAAAGATAAGTAGTGTTTCATTTTGGTGACCCAACTCATGGGATCTAAGCCATCAAATTTGTTCACATCCACTCTAGGAAGACATAGGTCACATTGAAAGCGATTGGACTGAAAAGTATGGGAATTGGAGGAATTATCACCATCGGGGTGTAAAGGTTGGTCCGATGAGGGAAGGCCTCCAGAAATATTCAATTTGGTGAAGAGATGGACAATAAAGGATTCAAGTTGGTGTTCCATGTGGGAAAAGAGAGCCTTCGTCATGTCATGTTCCAGGTCTCCATTTCGGCATCTATTGTGGAATGCATGGAGGAATTGATGGTGGAAATATTGGCATTGGTTTTCCGCAATTCCTTCTGGGTTGTGGAGAGATAAGATGAGAAGGTATTGAAGTGTTATTGAAGGTCTTGGTTGAGGGTGTGGGCCATGGTGAAAGGGGGACATAGGAAGGGGGTGGGTGGGTCTATGAAGAAAATGGGTTATGGGTGAATGGTATCACGACGATTAGGGAGAAAATGAGAATACAATGGGATAGGTCAAAAATAAGGGTGTCGGGAAGGGGGTCGAGACCACAGGAAAAAAAGGCTGAAAATTGATAGGTATCACGACGGCCAGGACTAAAATAGGAATCCAATGGGATAGGTATAAAATAAGGGTGTGGGTAGGACCCAATTTTTTTTTAACTCCTTTGGAGTTATACTTCGATATGAATAATACTGCAATATCGAAATGCCCAAATTACTAACAAGAAAAAATGTGTAGTAATTTCACTACAAGAATGCAAGAGGCAAGGCTCTGTAGAAATATATCTTGTCTATTCCTTTTTTGTTCTATTTATGTCCCAAGGGTTAGGGTTTATAGGGTTCCTACAGAAAAGGGCTTTCCCTATGCTATAAATCTACGATATACATGCGGGGTTGAACAATAGTACTCGGCCCAATATCTCAGGGCACCAACTAAGGAGGCTAGACTATACCCTTAGCTATACTATCTGATTACCCAGGTACTACAAAGTATATTCCTGCGTGTTATTCTCAGTGGCACTATAGCAGTGAGGCGATTAACCGATTGATCTATGGTTGGTTTTAAGATACCTAGAGAGCTCTCTATATACCATAGGTATTTGGAAGAGAAAGTTTGGACACATGTGTTGTATAATGCACTACCACTCGAAGGGGTACCATCAGGGGTTACAAGGGTGTCCAACAATGTGAGATTAAAAAATTCTTATATTTCATGTGTATATGCTTCCTCAACCACATATTTATGCGTTGAATGACATATCACTATAGTTTAAAGATGTCAGAACACGTCTCTACCTTGAAAAAAATTAACCCACAATTCCTGCCAAGGAAAGTGTTATGATACCACTTGTTATGAACCTGGTTATGTTATATTGAGCATAAACAAGAATATCACAAAAATTACCAATGTAATAACATAATATAGAGAACAACACACCAAAATGATACCTTTATTGAAATGGGAGCAATTTTCACTTGCCTCTGCGAGGGGGCAACCTCTAGCAGAGAAACCTTCCATTACAATAATTCTCAAGACAAATACTTCTCATTCCCTCGACTCCTATTTATACTAAATGTATCTACCAAAAGAAAAATCTAAAGGAATATATTTTTAGAATCGAAGGCGTCTATTAGGTCTTCTTACATTTGACTTGTTCACCTTATTAACTAGGCCTTATTTATTAATATCGACCTTTATTACATGGAAAATATATTATTCTACCTACATGATGGGTTAGGGAGATTAGGTCCCTAACAAAGAGGGTCATTTAAATGGTATAAAAGTATCTAACCATTTAATTAAACGCATAAATATATATCAACAAATCAGAAGGGGATTTTACAGTGTAAGCTAATTGTTTAACAAAAGTCCTAAACCAAATAAACAAAACAGTAAGGGGACTTTACAAGGAAAGTTCTAAATTTGATTCCAATGTTAGTGGTATATATATAATAAAATCACCTTATGGAGGAAGGGAAAAGGATGAACTTGCAAAATTTTGAAATTTGATAACTTATTGTAGTCCTCATAACCATAACCAACTTGGAATAATGAGATGACAAGAAATACGAATAGATAGATACTTAAGCTGAGTAAGTGGAAGTTCACAAATGAGTGTAAGGATTCAACAAGAATTAGTATCCTATCCTAGAATATGATGGAATAACTTATCACTCTTGAGATATCCCATGAATGAATAATCCTATGGAAAATGGTTGTTGAGTCACATAAGATTTTCTAGATAGGAACATGATAAGAATCACTATATGGTATAAATAAGGACAATGCCTATCATGAAGATAATGTTGTCAATTAACCAATGGAGATAAATTAATGAGATAATGATGAAGGACAATAAATTAAATATATAATAAACCCATGAGTTCCTGTAGGATGGGTACGAAGAAAACAAGTTAGAAATTGTAGAAAATCCACAAGAAAAAAGTGGAAAACACCTTACCATAAAGGTGATATTCTCCTATCTAGTCAAATATTAGTGATAGTTGGGCAGGGTGCTTAGTATGAATAAAAACAATATGGAATTTTTATATTCAGAGTAGTTAATCAAAGAACAAATGACTCCCTTAAGGTGTATACATAATGGATAGCATTGAAGTGATAGGGGACTATAAAAATCTAATAAATCCTAGAGACAATTTATGTGATGAAGGGGCATCTCTCTCTCAAGTGGCAAGCTCTCTTAAGTGGCAAGCTCTCCTAAGGATATTGAAGAGTGGATTGAGAAACATGAATGATGACTAAGGATGAATGGTAAGGGTCATAGTGATGACATAATTAATTTTAAAGTGTCAATATGGGAAGTTATGAACTAGAAGACTCATAATTCATAAGGGATAGACTGAAAAAAATGTTTAAAGGTTTTAATATTCAAGGATAACAATTGCCCACTTTTTGTTAAAGAAAATAGACCATGTGATAAACAAGTCTTAGAGAATGAAAAGTGCACACCTATAATGAAGATTAAGAAGTTGGTATGCAAATTATTGGTTGTGCATTTGGATTAAGTGAGTTAATCCTTCTAAGAGTGAACAACAATAACTTAAAATATGATGACCTAGTATTTACATGCTATTGGTTATAGAAGTCCTTAAGGAATAATCCAAATATGTTGAGTCATGTAAGAACCTTGGGTTATGATCGAAATACAAAAAGAGAATTCGAATATCATTGAATTATGATGTTGTAGTAAGGAAAATAATAACTCAATGCTAAATTTCACTGAATTTCCCTCTATGGGAAAGAATACATGAATACAGATCTTGTTGTTATAGATAATGGGGCTTATGTGAAATTCAACAATGTATTCAGATAAGGAAAATACATAAAAACTTTAGCATGCTAATAGGGTGGCTATACATATCACCTAAATTATCATCATGTTGTGCCTGCATAACACCATCCCAATTTTCTTCTCTTACTATTTCCCTAAGAGAATAAATTCCCCCCCCCCTTCAAATATTTATACTGGAAGCCTCTTCAACTCTCTCCCATGCAAATAGAAAAGCTCAAGTATTTCTTCCCACTCTACATACATTTCCATTTTCCACGACTCTTCATATCACTCTAACCCACTGATACACATTATCGACAAGTTTCCTCTGTCTTCATTGATACATCACATTTCGACAAATCATTCCTTCCTTTCTCCCCAAAGCACTGTGTATCAAATTTTTTCTTCTCTCGCTTGCTGATGCACTGCTTGTTGATGAGTTTCCCTCTTTTATCGTCGAGGCATCAATGGAAGGTTGTGAACCCCTCATTGGCACTGAGTTCATCGAAAGTGATCTTCCTTGTTTCACCAACATCGAACCTATCAGTAAAGTACGCCTTTGTCTCGGAACCTTCCCTATTCTTCTCTAGCTCAGATCCATCTTGTTGTGCCCATCAGTAAGGCTTCTGTCATTTCCAATGATTAAAATTTCTAAGCCTAACTAGAAAATTGATCACTGATCATACCATGCGTGTTCTTCTTCATGTTGCATTCCTAATTATGTTTTTGTTCCTAGTAGATTTCATTGTGTGTACCATACTTGTTTGATTGCTTTGCATTTCTTGATTTTATGACTAAACTGTGATCATGAAAGTATTTCTATCATCATATTGGTTAGCCACAACATTTTTAGGTCTTGCACTTACTCTGAAACACATCTTGGAAGAAAATTAGTCCTCCCAACCCTTAAATAGTGTTAATCGCTCATAACATCAATTGGCTCTTTTCATGGATTTATATGTATGTGTTATTGACACATTACCATTTCTTCAATGGATGAACTAAGAACCCATACAACATAGATAACACGGGAACTTACAGAACTGGATTAAGGGAAAGCAATGACTAGAACGTGATCGACGCTTCCATTAAAAATTTCCTTTGAACACAATTTTTCAGCATTTGTCAAAGTGTATTATTCATCATTAAATTTATTTTATATTTGAACTATTTAAATTTGAATTCCATTTAAACAAATCAAACATTAATTTAAAAAAAAATATAATGTACAAAAGTTTAAGGTAAAAGGGGTTAAATATAATTTGAAAAGCTCACGAGAGCATTTTACTTGGGCACATTTTACTTAAAGCATACTTGACACAAACGGATTCGTTGAGTGGAACATCTCCGGTGAGACCGGAGCAGTTAAAAGGAAGGTCGCCAGTTCAACCGGAACAACTGAGAAGATCATCGCCGATCACACCGGGGCTAATGCTCGACAATGAATATGAGCAAGCCCTCTCTGTTGCCAAAAGGAAAAAAAAAATTAGTTGTGATGGTCTCATATCTTCCATTGAATTCCCTGTATATGAGGGATATAGAAACCCTAAAAAATTACACATTGAAGGAAGCAGTGATGATGGATTTCTTGTTGCAGCTTGTGCAACTCGGAAACTTGACCCATTTGATTGCGCACTTGTCCATGTTGGTGTTATGAACATTTGCGTTTTTATTATTAGTCATGCGTAGAATAATAACTATCGCTCTTCAGACCATGAATAAGGATTTCACTGCCTGATTAAATACTCACCATTGCTTGGTGTAAAGAGACCATGGGAGGTACCTGGACATATTCCACAGTATCCATATACAATGTTATTTATAACAGAATTGTGATGACCGCGTTGTGCCACTCCAGTCTTTCAAAAAACAAGCGACCATGCAAAGCAAGCCTCCTTAAGACATTCAAACAACTATTAAAACCCATGCGTATCTTCACAATTAGATCTTCGACGCACCCGATGGAGTTCACAATATCAGTTTCAGTACATGTGTTAGCACCGATGAGATAATGAACACACATGCTCATCGATAGTGCACAAAGTGACTTAATCCTCCCTCAAGCTTGGGTCTACAGCTATGCTTTAGAAATTTATTAGGTGATTCTATTGGAGAGATTTTTCTTGCTACTTTTACATTCAAAGCTTACAACTCAAGGAATTTCTTTTGGAGTAATTTGTGTAAAGGTAGTCTTGGTAGCCTTCGTTTCCTCTAAGACAAGTGAAGTCTTT
>JASDQU010103774.1:150099-164402 GCA_032191745.1 Picea mariana | reverse complement strand
CAGTATTATTTTGTATTTTTTTTTATATTTTTTTTTTGGTTATGGTTACTTAGTTATGATATAGATTTATGTTTGATATGAGGAAATTATTTGTGAAATTAATATTGTTAATTGATATTAAAATGTTTTTAGTGTTATATCACTTTATGTAAATTTAATATGTATATGATGGATTGATAAAATAAGATGGATTCATGGTGATAATTTAGATATATTGAAAGATTATTTGGTCAACTTTTTTCAAAGGACATTTCCTGTAGAACACAAGAAGAATGGATTTTGATACAAAATCACATACATAAAGGAAGTAGAAACAAGTTATTATTACTCTAAATGGGATGATGGCACCCTTCAATATGCTCCCTATAGCATGTTAGTTCTCATAATCAAGTAAGAATATAATGAAATTAGGTTGTGGACATGCACTAATGAGTTTGTGGGAAGAATCAATATGTATTTTAAGTGTTTTTCACATGCCTCATAATGTAGAATCAGAAGCTTGATTATGGACATTAAGAAGAGGTCATCAGGTATGAAGTAATATACAATAACATAATATGTTAAATTGGTAGAGATAACCTAAGAAAGTGAAGAAGATACCAACTATTCAACAAAGACGTGGAGAAATTGTAATTGATCAAATTGACAAAATAATAGTACAATTCCATGAAAGTACACACCAAATGAAGTAAAAAACTAGAAGCAATGAGTATATGGGCCTTTATATATAATGCAACTACCCCTAGAAGGATAATAAACCTATTATTATAATTATAATATGAAAAATAATTATAACGAAACAATGGTGTTAAGAACATAAGGAATGTAATGTCCCCATTTTTGGGTTTCCTTTCTCTGCAGATGGATATAGCTTTATGGATTTATGTTAGCCTGGTCATAGGAGTAAGCCTGGTCATAGGAGTAATTTTATGTTACCATTGAGCTCATATAATTTAGAGGAGTTCAATGATTCTTTCAGAGGTCTATTTATCATTTATCATCATCGGGATCACTCCAGCATAGTCACAATTCAATTCTGATGCATTTCAACAATTCCCGTAATTTGGCAATAATATCGAACATTATTTAATGGATTTCACTAAGGTTGTCATTTTAATAAATTATCTAAGAGGGGCACTTTAGTGTAATATATTTTTGGAACCAAGGTGAAAAGTTTTAAAGGTTGGGATGATGAAAAGTGACTTCCAGTGCTCGGAAATGTTTTAAAATTAAATAAATCACTTTTTGGAGTAAAAAGGTTTAATAAATTAATAAAGTGATTTTGGAGGAAATATTAAAGATAAATTATAAATTCACTTGAGGGGGGGAAAGGTAAATGAGGGTATAAAATATAAATAGGATCTCATTCTCTCATTATGCATGATTATTTTCTAAAATGTATCTGGAGAGCTCTCGTGGTTTTTTAGGGTTTTGGCTTGAAACCCTTCAGGAGATCGGTTTCAGTGGTGAAACTATCCACCATAGTCAATTGGTTGGAGAGATCATATAGGTTTCTCACATGTTTTCATTATAGAAGGAAGATCCATCATTTTTGTTAAGTGGTTGTGTTATTTGCAGAAATTTTCGTATTGTTTATTGTGGTCCAAAACCTCATTCTATATTGAGGGTATTAGTAAAAGAGGAGTGCACTAATTTTTATCAGCTCGTGGGATTTGGAGAATGACCATTCCCTTTATTTTAGCTTGTGGTTTTTAGATAGGGTCGTGGTCACATTTTTCATCTAGTGGCAGAGGGAAAGGGGTTGTGTACCCTTGTGGAAACTCGAGGGGATCTCAAAGGGGGTTGAATTATATAGTGAAACAACATGGATTCTTGAAGGGAGACCATGGTGTTGTTTTCTATTAGTGTCAAGTGTCAATTGTATGATGTTCGATCTTCCCTTTCTCATATTTATTGTCTTCATTTGGACGTTCCAAATATATTTTTCTCAGGGCATCATGAAGAGGGATTGAGATGGTACATTCAATGATGCCAAAATTATTTTTACAGGGTATAGCTTGAAAAGATTCTTGATGGGAGATAGTACCCTCATTCATCAAATTTTGAGGCTCTAAGGAAATCATTTCATTATAGAATATAGATGCCATTCCTTGCACTTTGAATCCTCCTGAAGTTGTATCCTTATCCAGAAATATACTAGTCAAAAGAACACCATATATCAAATCTATAATTGATATCCATCTTGTTGTTATAATAGTTTTGAATAAATATTTTTTCATCTACCAATTGAATGTTATCATTGATATTCCATATTAATTGCAAACAACTCCTTATCATTGATATTCCATATTTATTTATTTATTTATTTTTGGTTTGGGATGAGACTAATTTTTGTTCTTCCTTGTCCCATTTAGTATATTCCAACCAAGTATGGGGGTGATCCATGAGTACATGGGAATGTATTTCATCCTTGAGGACACTGATAAAACATTCCCTGAAAAACGCTTATGTCCTTCCCTTTGTTCTAAAAGCCAATTGCTCAAAGGAAGATATAAACTCTTCCACTAAGCCAGTTTGTTTCAACTTGGTCAAATGACATAAATGATGGGTGTTGGTGTCAAAGCAGTCATAAATCTCTACAACAATTTGTGTCCAAGCCACATACCCTTGGCATGCCTTTTTACACCATTACCACCATTTCCAACGTTGAGGATCCAAATGGATAACACCATAATGAAGTTTGGCCAACTCATTGGTAATGTCAGGAAAAGATAAGTAGTGTTTCATTTTGGTGACCCAACTCGTGGGATCTAAGCCATCAAATTTGTTCACATCCACTCTAGGAATACGTAGGTCACACTGAAGGTGATTGGACTGAAAAGTATGGGAATTGGAGGAATTATCACCATCGAGGTATATTCTAACCATAAAGGTGATATCACCATGGAGGAATTATCACCATAGGAGAATATCACTTTATGGTATAGGAATTATCTCTGCCAAGGAAAGTGTTATGATACCACTTGTTATGAACCTGGTTATGTTATATTGAGCATAAACAAGAATATCACAAAAATTACCAATGTAAYAACATAATATAGAGAACAACACACCAAAATGATACCTTTATTGAAATGGGAGCAATTTTCACTTGCCTCTGCGAGGGGGCAACCTCTAGCAGAGAAACCTTCTATTACAATAATTCTCAAGACAAATACTTCACAGTCCCTCGACTCCTATTTATACTAAATGTATCTACCAAAAGAAAAATCTAGAGGAATATATTTTTAGAATCGAAATCTTCTATTAGGTCTTCTTACATTTGACTTGTCCACCTTATTAACTAGGCCTTATTTATTAATATCGACCTTTATTATAGGGAAAATATATTATTCTACCTACATGATGGGTTAGGGAGATTAGGTCCCTAACAAAGAGGGTCATTTAAATGGTATAAAAGTATCTAACCATTTAATTAAATGCATAAATATATATCAAAAAATCAGAAGGGGATTTTACAGTGTAAGCTAATTGTTTAACAAAAGTCCTAAACCAAATAAACAAAATAGTAAGGGGAATTTACAAGGAAAGTTCTAAATTTGATTCCAATGTTAGTGGTATATATATAATAAAATCACCTTATGGAGGAAGGGAAAAGGATGAACTTGCAAAATTTTGAAATTTGATAACTTATTGTAGTCCTCATAACCATAACCAACTTGGACTAATGAGATGACAAGAAAGACGAATAGATATATACTTAAGCTGAGTAAGTGGAAATTCACAAATGAGTGTAAGGATTCAACAAGAATTAGTATCCTATCCTAGAATATGATGGAATAACTTATCATTCTTGAGATATCCCATGAATGAATAATCCTATGGAAAATGGTTGTTGAGTCACATAAGATTTTCTAGATAGGAACATGATAAGAATCACTATATGGTATAAATAAGGACGATGCCTATCATGAAGATAATGTTGTCAATTAACCAATGGAGATAAATTAATGGGATAATGATGAAGGACATTAAATTAAAGATATAATAAACCCATGAGTTCCTGTAGGATGGGTATGAAGAAAACAAGTTAGAAATTGTAAAAAATCCACAAGAAAAAAGGGGAAAACACCTTACCATAAAGGTGATATTCTCCTATCTAGTCAAATATTAGTGATAGTTGGGCAGGGTGCTTAGTATGAATAAAAACAATATGGAATTTTTATATTCAGAGTAGTTAATCAAAGCACAAATGACTCCCTTAAGGTGTATACATAATGGATAGCATTGAAGTGCTAGGGGACTATGAAAATCTAATAAATCCTAGGGCCAATTTATGTGATGAAGGGGCATCTCTCTCTCAAGTGGCAAGCTCTCCTAAGGATATTGAAGAGTGGATTGAGAAACATGAATGATGACTAAGGATGAATGGTAAGGGTCATAGTGATGACATAATTAATTTTAAAGTGTCAATATGGGAAGTTATGAACTAGAAGACTCATAATTCATAAGGGATAGACTGAAAAAAATGTTTAAAGGTTTAAATATTCAAGGATAACAATTGTCCACTTTTTGTTAAAGAAAATAGACCATGTGATAAACAAGTCTTAGAGAATGAAAAGTGCACACCTATAATGAATATTAAGAAGTTGGTATGCGAATTATTGGTTGTGCATTTGGATTAAGTGAGTTAATCCTTCTAAGAGTGAACAACAATAACTTAAAATATGATGACCTAGTATTTACATGCTATTGGGTATAGCAGTCCTTAATGAATAATCCAAATATGTTGAGTCGTGTAAGAACCTTGGGTTATGATAGAAATACAAAAAGAGAATTCAAATATCATTGAATTATGATGTTGTAGTAAGGAAAATAATAACTCAATGCTAAATTTCACTGAATTTCCCTCTATGGGAAAGAATACACGACTACAGATCTTGTTGTTATAGATAATGGGGCTTATGTGAAATTCAACAATGTATTCAGATAAGGAAAATACATAAAAACTTTATCATTCCAATAGGGTGGCTATACATATCACCTAAATTATCATCATGTTGTGCCTACATAACACCATCCCAATTTTCTTCTCTTGCTATTTCCCTAAGAGAATAAATCCCCCCCCCTTCAAATCTTTATACTAGAAGCCTATTCAACTCTCTCCCATGAAAATAGAAAAGCTCAAGTGTTTCTTCCCACTCTACATACATTTCCATTTTCCACGACTCTTCATATCACTCTAACCCGCTGATACACATTATCAACAAGTTTCCTCTATCTTCATTGATACATCACATTTTGACAAATCATTCCTTCCTTTCTCCCCAAAGCACTGTGTATCAAATTTTTTCTTCTCTCGCTTGTTGATGCACTGCTTGTTGATGCGTTTCCCTCTTTTATTATCGAGGCATCAACGGAAGGTTGTGAACCCCTCATTGGCATTGAGTTCATCGACAGTGATCTTCCTTGTCTCACCAACATCGAACCTGTCAGTAAAGTACGCCTTTGTCTCAGAACCTTCCCTATTCTTCCCCAGCTCAGATCCATCTTGTTGCGCCCATCAGTAAGGCTTCTGTCATTTCCAATGATTAAAATTTCTAAGCCTAACTATAAAATTGATCACTGGTCACCTACCATGCGTGTTCTTCTTCATGTTGCATTCCTAATTAAGTATGTTTTTGTTCCCAGTAGATTTCATTGTGCGTACCATACTTGTTTGATTGCTTTGCATTTCTTGATTTTATGACTAAACTGTGATCATGAAAGCATTTTCTATCATTATATTGGTTAACCACAACATTTTTAGGTCTTGCACTGACTCCAAAACACATCTTGGAAGAAAATTAGTCCTCCCAACCCTTAAATAGTGTTAATCGCTCATAACGTCAATTGGCTCTTTTCATGGATTTATATGTATGTGTTATTGACACATTACCATTTCTTCAATGGATGAACTAAGAGCCTATACAACATAGATAACACAGGAAATTACAAAATTGGATTAAGGAAAAGCAATGACTAGAACGTGATTGATGTTTCCATTAAAAATTTCCTTTGAACACAATTTTTCGACATTTGTCCAAGTGCATTATTCATCACTAAAACAAGCCAAATATATAAATCACATGATTATGATTCCAACACAACCCACATAATCAAAATCCAAGACTCAGAAATGCCAAAACGATTTCCAAAGAATTCTCTCCCAAATTAGCTTTGTCATCTGTGACATAATATTTGAATGACATTATTAGTCATCTCGTTGGAAGCACATCCCCCACACTCTTCACATCCTCACACTCTTAACATCGCAAAAAATTATACCCAAAATGGATGTCGTATGGGTAAGTTGTGATTTTGTGAAATCGTGCTAGACAACGTCAAGATCCCCTTTGAAAAGGTAGCTAGTTAACATCCTCATTTTCATGCCTCCACTCAAAAGTTCTATGCTTGAATTTTTTGTGTTAGATGGTTTTAAATTTAAATAATCTTTATTTATTTTATATTTGACATATTTAAATTTGAATTCCATTTAAACAAATCAAACATTAATTTTAAAAAAATATAATGTACAAAAGTTTACGATAAAAGGGGTTAAATATAATTTGAAAACCTCACGAGAGCATATTACTTGGGCACATTTTACTTAAAGCATACTTGACACAAACGGATTTGTTGAGTGGAACATTTCCGGTGAGACTGGAGCAGTTAAAAGGAAGGTCTCCAGTTCAACCGGAACAACTGAGAAGATCATCGCCGATCACACCAGAGCTAATGCTCGACAATGAATATGAGCAAGCCCTCTCTCTTGCCAAAAGAAAAAAAAAAATTAGTTGTGATGGTGATGCAGGAGCATCGCCAACACATCAAGCAAGCCAGT
Source organism: Picea mariana (assembly GCA_032191745.1). Lineage (NCBI taxonomy): Eukaryota > Viridiplantae > Streptophyta > Pinopsida > Pinales > Pinaceae > Picea > Picea mariana. The sequence continues at coordinate 157,558 of JASDQU010103774.1, read as the reverse complement.
GCGGAAGCGGAGGACAGCTGGACAAGCCAGCACAAATTTTGAAAACACTTTGGAATCGTTGCGCAAATCTTAAATGAGCCATTAAGATGAGGCGCACTTGTATATTGTAAATGGACCTTGAGCGAATAGCTCTCGTCCTTTAGTATATAGGAAGACATGTATGATAGTTAATGAAAAGTAGATAGAATTAAATTCTAGACTAGAAAGTTGTAGAGTGCAAGAGGGAAACGGGATATAGACACCCTCATTGTGCATTGTAACATTATTCAGAGGCATTTGGAGCAAGAAGAAACAGAGAGTTGTGTAAAAACACCCATGTACAGATATTTGAATTAATAAAAGAGCTTTGATTCAAATTTCATGGTTTTGTGTCTGTTCTCTGTGTATTGATGTTGATATGCTCATGAATGTTTGCTTCCTGTTATACATTTTCCTTTACATGTTGTGTATATGATTTCATGTTTAATTTGAAGTCTGAAAGAGTGAAGGGATGAGTTTCAATTGTTTCTCTATTTGAGCCAGAGAATTCCTGCAAGGAGTGCAGTTGAATTGTCTGCAAGGAGTGCGTTGACAGAGGGGTTCAAATAGGGATAGCTTTTGTTCTCACTTCCTCAAAGGTGCAGTTGGGCACAGGAGTCGTGCAAGGAGTGCATAGGCCGGGTAAAAGTCTCAGGGTTGTGAACCTGAGTGAAGCATTTGACAGACTGCTGCTGCAGGTGTGCGTAGAGTCAAGTGACTTCAACACTTCAATGTTGTTGAAGGTTTGCCGCAAGGAGTGCGTGTAAGAGTTTTCTTGAAGGACTTGAGATCGTGAGGAAAAGCTCAGGAAGGATAGAGTCTCCGAATTCGTCGAAGGATTGCACATAGAAGTTGTGTTTGAATTGTTCAAGTAGGCGCTGCATGTTTTCACATAGGTGAACAAGTCTTCATGGAGGAAGTACTTGATTCATTTCGCAGAATTCATCAGGAAGGAACGGACGGTCAGAATTCCCCGGGGAGAATTCATGAATCACCATAAGCCGTTGGATCTTGGAAAGGTGCAAGGAATATACGGCGATGTATTCCCAAAAGGTTCCAAGCTCAGGAGGGGTGGAGCTGTTGATCAGGGCCACGAGGGTCGTTGGATTCAAATGCATAGCGTGGATCGGGTTTCGTGAGTTGAGGCTCTAATTTATTACAACAGGAATTGTGATATCGCGATACGCGATATCCCGACAGTCAAAGGGCAGTGTGTGTGGGCCACAATGGAGTCGACGAGTGGAGGACAGGTGGCACACCGTATCGGAGTTCAGGGAAAGTAAAGTCCTGAAACCATTGACATCAGGATTCGCGATCCTGTGAAGTCTGAAGTCCCGACGAGGTGACAGGACCGTTGAAAAGTCAAAGCCACGAGCTCATCGGAGTTTCGGCATATCGGGACTCGGGAGTCGGAGAACTGAGCTGCTCGACACCGCGAGTGCCGAGATCTTGATAAAGAAAATCCTGACAAAGCAAAGGAGGAAGTCAACGTTGACCAGGTATCGGGTTTCATGGATTCATAAAACAAAAGGTCGACCACTAGACTCGCAAAGTTGCGAAGTCTGATTCCCTGATAAGTAAAGAGAGGGGGATTGCACGAAGAGATATGTGGGTGTAGATTTCCCAATAGGGAAATAGAGGAACCTTGGTGTTCTTCGGGCCGAGGAAAGAGAACATCCTGTGAGTGGACGTGCCTGAGGGCGCACCTGCGTCAGATGGTCTCATATCTTCCATTGAATTCCCTGTATATGAGGGATATAGAAACCCTAAAAAATTACACATTGAAGGAAGCAGTGATGATGGATTTCTTGTTGCAGCTTGTGCAACTCGGAAACTTCACCCATTTGATTGCGCACTTGTCCATGTTGGTGTTATGAACATTTGTGTTTTTATTATTAGTCATGCGTAGAATAATAACCATCGCTCTTTAGATCATGAATAAGGATTTCACTCCCTGATTAAATACTCATCATTGCTTGGTGTAAAGAGACCATGGGAGGTACCTGGACATAATCCACAGTATCCATCTATAATGTTATTTATAACAGAATTGTGATGACCACGTTCTTCCACTTAGTCTTTCAAAAAACAAGCGACCATGCAAAGCAAGCCTCTTAAGACATTCAAACAACTATTAAAACCCATGCGTATCTTCACAATTAGATCTTCGACGCACCCGATGGAGTTCACAATATCAGTTTCAGTACATGTGCTAGCACCGATGATATAATGAACACACATGCTCATCGATAGTGCACAAAGTGACTTAATCCTCCCTCAAGTTTGGGTCTACAACTATGCTTTAGAAATTTATTACGTGATTCTATTGGAGAGATTTTTCTTGCTACTTTTACATTCAAAGCTTACAACTCAAGGAATTTCTTTTGGATTAATTTGTGTAAAGGTAGTCTTGGTAGCCTTCGTTTCCACTAAGACAAGTGAAGTATTTGTTTCCACTCACTTTGTGAATATGACTAGAGTCAGGGTTGTAGGAATGCTAGATGCTCCTCCTAAACTGGTTGGAAATGGGAAGCAACATACTTATGTTGAGACTGAGAATGTTCGCTATAAATACCAGCCATGCTTATCACGAACAAACAAAGCAATATCCTTTAGGATCCTGACCCTTTGAGGCTACTCTCCAAATTAGTGCGTGAATACTCCCTCGAATGTGATGAACCAAACTTGATATTGGGTTTGATGATATGATTATTTCAAGTGGAGGTGGCTTTGGGAGAAAACCTAGTTTTGGCCCAAGTTTGAATCCAAAAACATTTTTTAGCAAAGAAAAAGGTCGAGCATCTGTTCCTTCCAAAGATATGGGCATGCAACTAGGGAAAGCAAAAAAAAAAGACCAGTTTTTGGAGCCTTTGAAGATTGAGGAAGAAATGAGAGATATTCAAATGTTTCCAAAAAACCATACCCGGAAGAGTTCCCTTGATGAGATATGGTTCATACTGGAGCATTTCCCACTAACTTCTCCAATACATAGAGGAGGAGTTCCCACAAACTCCTGGATGAAGATCTAAGACCATGTCAATAGCCCTAGGGGAACACAACACCTCAATCACGAGAAGAGGAATCAGGAATCAAACTTAGGGAAGCTTATACTAAATTTCGATTAATTAATGTTTCATTTCTATGGGTTTGAATGCTTTGTTTTAGTAGTTCACTTGAGGTTACTTTGAGGCCACTCATATGTTGTATGTTGAATGGTTCCATGTACCAATTCCTAAGGGATATCACGAAGGTGGGTAACACTTTCTATTCCGAAAAACGTTTTTTCGGCCGAACTAATATTATTTTTCGACTGAAAGATACTTTTTTCGCCCGAACTATTTTTCGGCCAAAAGATAGAACGTCAAATTGAACGGTACGGTGAAGGCACCCTCGATTTGCATGTAAATATTTAGTTGGACGGATTTTTTCCATCCGACAATGTTTTTTCGTCCGAAAGATATTCCGGCCGAAACATTCTTTCGGCCGAAAGAGTTTTTGGACGAAATAATTTTTCAGACAAAAACTCTTTTGACTGAAAGAATGTTTATATATCAACCACACATTAGTATTGTAACATTTTTCTAATCTTTTGGCATTTGTGAGCATTCCTGCGTGATTGTGAGCATTCTTGCGTTTGTGAGCGTTCCTGAGTGTGGGCACAGACATAGGTTGTTTGTGAGTGTTCCTGAGTGTTGGTGGACGTAGGGTGTTTGTGAGCGTTCCTAAGTGTTGGCGCAGAGTTCATGTTGCCAGGCATTCCTGTGGGCGGTTGGGTTGTTGTGTTGGCGGGCGTTCGGCGGGACGACCTTCAGGTATTTGACTGTAATTTGTTTTTTTTTAATTTTAATTTTAATTTTTTATTTGTAATATCAAATTTAATTTTAATTTTTAAATTAAAATATGGTTTAGGTGGCGGCCCCTGTGGCCAAGCCGTGGGCACCCCAATGGCTTGGCCATGGGGCTGGGCCCCCGCAACCAAGTCACAGTCCACTGGACTGTGACTTGGTCGCGGGGGCTAGGACTGTGACTTGGCCGCGGGGGCCCATCCCTGTGGCCAAGTCGTTGGTGTCTCAGCAAGTGCCAATTTCATACTCGCTAAGAGCTGTGTAAGATATTCTATGACAATTTAGTATTTGAGACTGAAAAATAAGTCCAGAAGCTCATCTTAATAATATCTAAGAACTGTTTTATAAAGGGTTTTACTGTAGCCGAGTGCATCTGTCAATGCCATGATCGAGTATTTTAGGGTTTGTCTATTGATTTGGTTTTTAAGGCAAGTTTGCCAATATTATGATAGCTTGATATATATTCAATTCAATGCAATACATGATCGGAGGAAAATTCAAAATCAATAAAGTAATGTAATAGATCTGTGCATTCCTGTTTAAAGTTTTATTTAAATTATCTTTGTTGTTGTTCCGCATTCGGAGAGTTCAATGTCATTATGTATTTGATCTGGATTACTTCAAACAAAAAACTTGTCAACACAGACTGTTATGTTAAATACTATTTCAATTTTCTTCTTCAATGTTTGATCATGTAACTTGATTCAGTCTTTACATCTCTATTTCGAAAAGTGATGCCATGGGGTTGCAGATATTTTCTGATATATGCAAATTCATGATATAAAATTTTTATTAGGTAGTTAATTTTTTACATATACACATTATGTTATTTGAATGTTACTTTGTATATGCAAATTCATGATATAAATTTTGTATTAGGTAGTTAATTTTTAACATATACACATTATGATATTTAAATTTAAAGGTAGTTTTTTTATTTAACAAATTGTACCTTTTTTATGACTTTTTTGTTGAAAAAAAAATATTATTTATTACACCATAGTCGTAGTCATTATAAGTGGAAAATAAAGAGAACTTATAAAATGCTATATAAGTTTTTCTATATTTTATACAAGTTAATTAGAATTATAAATCAGTAGATTGTGTCTACATAAACCTTTATGATATGTAAGATAATGAGATTTTACGCAAATTCAAACTCTAAAATAAGTTGTTTTACATAAAAAGAAATTAAAAATATAGAATTGAAGCCTTCATAGACTTCAGAATTACAAGTGAGATAAAGGATGAGAATGATAAAGGAGATATGATGAATGAACATTTCAAGAAAGGTGTCCCAGAGAAATCCATTACTTTTGAAAAATTATCTAAACAATTAAAGTAATTTAATAACTATGGCTATAAAGTAATTACATTTAAAATTAGTAATTTGTTCTTTTTAAAAATTTTAATGTTAATATTCAAATCCCATAAAATATTCCTTAGATGTCGTTATATTCAAATTCGAAATAAATACATGTAGGAATGTACAATTTGGAGAAATGAAGAGAATGTTAATAAAAATGGTTCCATTAATTCCTAATTATCACAAATGTGAATATGTACCACATCTATGACCTATGTCTACATGGAAGACATGTGTACAACATCTATTATGTGAACATGTAACATGAATCAATAGATCATGTTTACAAAAGTTTCTAGGATAACCAAAGGAATAAAATTTCACACAAATTCAAATCCGAGAGTAAATTTTCCTACACAAATAGGAAGCCCAAAAGTAGTGTGGAAGTCTTCATAGCACGTGCAACTAGAAGAACCATAAAGGATGGGAATGAAGAATGTGTATCCCAAATTTGTAATTTGTTCTTTCAAACTCTAAATATTAATATTCCAATTCTAAACAACATTCCCTCAAAGTCCTCAAAGTCCTTATAGTGGAAATTTAAAAAGGAGTGTATAAGGAAGTACAATAGATTATATGGAAAAAAAAATCATTAATTGATTATTATTAAATGTGTAAGCATGTACAATCATTATATTACTTGTAAATCCATGCTATATCCATTTACACAAACCTAGATAGTCTCGATCTAGCAACAAGTTCATGTACATCAGTAGTAGATATTGCACTTTACATATCAAAATTCCATATAGATAATGAACTTAGATATCGATCCTATCCTATTTTCATATTTAAGAGGAAAATTTACATCACTATAAAGTGTTCAAAAAAATACAAAAAAAAATAAAATCAAAACACTAATCATACCCACAACCCTTTATAACTAGCCAAAATTTATTTTCTCACAAGTTTGTACGTTATACCTAGGATAAACCCATTGTAAATTGAATTCGCATGCCTAACTTTGATTTTCATTTACATGATATTAATATGTAAAGATATTATTGAACTCAATATGGACCCCGTAAATTTGGTAAATTCAAATAACTTCAAAATTATTTTAAAAAAAAAGTCAAAACTATCAATGCACATATCTAATATTTAAAAAATAAACAAAAAGACTCTATTGAAAGAATGAAAATATAATAAAGGTGGACCAAGAGAATATATACGCTTTACACTTAGATTCAACTTGTGTATCTTTCCTTCTATATTGGGAAGTAGTTTCATTTGCATAAATGTGCAACCTAAAAGAACATAAACTAAATTTCAAAATTATACTCAATAACAAGCTTAAGAATCGATTAAATAATTAATATTTATTAAGCAAAATTTATAGGATGACTTAATTCTCAAAATTATGCTCAATAATTATATAAATATTTTTTTTAATAATTGATATGGATAAGTTAAATTTGCGGGGAAGTGGGGAAGCCCAATACAAGTCATACTACAATGTTGTTACTACCTCTACTCATTTTGAACTCATAGAATTCAAAATGACAACCATTGTAACTTAGCATCCCAAAAAATTAAAATAATCTAAATTTTTGAAAAGATCAAAATTTCATTTTTAATGAGGTGAAAAAATATATTGCAATATGTGATACAGCAAGAGCCACATAGAAGGAATGTATAAACAACCATGAGTAAGATGGAATTGAATTGCAAAGAGTGAATATGGCATTGTACTTGACAAAGAATAATCTAGTGCCATATTGTATGATTGTAGTTCAAGAACAAGAATATATATGGGACAATTATTTCTTGAGTGCATCATATTTTTTAACACAATTTCGTAGTGTACAAGAGTCTTAAAAAAATATTATTAAAAAGAAGTAAACACAAGTGACAAATTCCTTAAGAATGAATTGATCAAATAAAACTAGGTTCAAAGTGTTTGCTAGCAAACATTTACACTAAGAAACAACACTAAGATTCAAGATATTTTCCATGAATAGAAAATCTATATTACTTTGTTAAAGCCGGTATTTCTATAATGAGTCAACCTATTCATAGATTGATTAGGTTCAAAGTGTTTGATAAAAATCATTTACACTAAGAATCAACACTAAGATTCAAGATATTTTCCATGAATAGAAAATCTATTGTTAAGAACCAAATATCAATATAGCATAGAAAAACCTCAGAAAAAGTATTCAACGCCTTGAAAAAGAGATAATTTCAGATAATAAGCCTCTTCAAGGGGGAAACCTCCTTTTACCCCACT
>JASDQU010103774.1:78381-90182 GCA_032191745.1 Picea mariana | reverse complement strand
AGGGGGGAAAGACTCTGCATTAACCTATTTTGTCTGCTCGGATGCGCTCGCTCCATGAATGACCATATACATCTCACCGGAGTACTAGAGGCTAAAATCAATAGGTTTTTGGCTTCATGCAGGAGACAGGAACAATGCCTTCTTTCACAAGAAAGCAAGGGCAGTCTTTAAGGATTATGAGTTGATTCTCAGGCGGGCCAGTCTTTTTTCCTTCATAAAAGAAAGTAGCAAAGCCAGAAGCAAAGGCAGCGGTAGAAGCGGTCGAGCACTAACAATACCATATCATAGGTGGGTTAAGTATATCTCGAGAGAACCATATTGAAGTCAAGGAAACAACAGGCCAGCAAGCTGATACTTTCCTCAGAGTCTTTCCCACCATCGTCCCCCATCTCGCTACCTCAATGTGAGTTACAATTAGATTATCTAGTCTACCCCAACAAGATGAATCATACATCTAGATAGATAGAGTGCGCTTCAATAACACTCAGTAAGTCATAACCTATGTGCATCTCGCCACGGAAGGTGAACGCAGGCATCAAACCCGACTTAACTCCATTTCTTCATTCGGCCTAACTGTCGTAGCTACAACAGGCGAGATAATGAGCAATACCACAAATCTGCGTTAACCATTGTAGCCTGAAGCCTCGGGCAATCGGATCCAGGAGTATGGCCTTGGCCGCAAGTGAGAGAGTGTGGAGGGAGAAATTTTCGTATATGAGTAACCTGCACATCAGTTTAACAGAGATGAAACCAGTTATAAGGGACCCATAAGAAGCAAAACCTTTCACAGATCCATATCCAAATTCAGTGCCCGCGACATCCCTTGCATTTGAGCCTGCAACATTCCTTCTAATTTGATAGGCAACAATCCTTCCTGATCGAGATCTAGTTTACTGAGCCTAAGCACCAGTCTCACCCACAGCAAACCAGTCTCCCCCGCAGCAAAGGCATAAAACCAGGAATGGAGAGAAGCAAAGGCATAAAACCAGGAACGAATAATGAGACGATAGACTCGCCTGGTGAATGAGACGATACACTCCACCTGCCTGAGATGTTCTGACGAACCCTCTCCACCTGCCTGATAGACTCCACCTACCTGAGATGTTCTCAACCACCTATTCTCACCACCGGCTTGCTCCCGTAGTCCATATCATTAATGGTGTGACAGCATCCCGCCGCCATCCTCCTGGCTCCAGGACCCGATACCAACCTTACACAATAAAACTATAGCTTAAAACCTTGTTTTAGCCTCTAGGGAATCGTGTAGGGACATAATGAAAATCGGCCAAAACATTATGTCCTTGCTATGGCAGGGACATAATAATGTTGGCAGGGACATAATAATGTGTAAGGATGTGTGAGGATTGATAACCGTACATCTATCAAGATATAGAAATATTGTGGTGTAGAATGTGATATATATAGTCTCAAGGGATAGCACAATTGGTTAAGACTTGTACATACTCTTCTAGTTTGGGGAGAGGTCATGAGTTCGAAACCTGTGTCTCTTGGGGTTGCAAAGCTTTCCCTCTCCCTCAATGAGATTAAAGATCATTTTCTTCAGCTTCTTCTTTTACTCCTTTCCCTCCTCTCATACTTACACGATCGACGGATCAGATTGTGTCTCTTGTGTATTTGGCGAAGATTACTTGCTTGTGCCTCTCGACCTCATCATTCATTCCATCAGAGAATGTCATCTGATTATTATTCGCAAAATGATTTGAAGAGTATGCCTTTCGAGTTGGTTTTCTTGTAGTGGTTGTCGACTACATCGATGAACGGACTGCTCGAAGATCGAAAACATTGTTTCAATTTTTATTCTGGCGATTTACTTCAAAAATAACCGGGCACTTCGGGCGAGCGACACAAAATCGCCCGAAGTGCCCGGTTATTGATTCTGGACACAATTGCTTCTGGACACAAAATTGTCTGGGAGCAACTGCTTCTGAAAACAAAATTGTCAATAAGCAATTGCATGTGGTGATAAGAATGTTCAATCGACAGATAGAGCTTCCCACCAACAGTTGTCTCGTGTAATCATATCAATAATCAAAATCAGTTGAAGGATCGACTTCTTAGACGTTTTTCATTTGTTTTGGTTGTCTTCATGTTCACCATCATACGTAGCTTTCGATTCCATCAATCCACTCATGTTGATGAGTGTTGCAGAATGATAATCATAACGCTCCAATCAACACTATTGGTGAATATTAAAAGGCGCTAGATGGAAACCACAAATATATTTAATGTATTTATTATTACAGCACGTTCCACATATTTTAGCACAATTGTTTTATAAGGAATTCCTTGGTTCCCATTTATTCACAGTGCAAATTATTTGCATGACATATCACTGATATAATAGCCCCTTTGCTGTACCAACAATAATGTTGAAGTCAAAATAATTTTGTTTTCTCATGCTCACAAAAATGGCTTACACCAATGATGGTATGCACTATTAAAAGCTTTGAACGCTTTAACTATTGTACAATAAGTTACATTACTGAGTGCTCCATTCTTTAAATGTTCGATATTGTACACCGGAAAACCATTTGCACCATAATATTCTTAGTTGGTACAAAAATCCAATTCAAATCATTGGGTTTACTATACAAAATCATGATTGTGCTTTCATTCCTCAATGACAATGTTAAACGTGACAAGATTTGTATATAAGGTTCCCAAAGGTATGCAACTAAAGCTCTTGGTGCAAGATATCTTCATAATTTGTAGTAAACTTCAAACGAATAATAAAAGTGAAATATTGGAACTTCTTACCCAAAAATAATACATCTTCTTTTACTCTCATATTTTCCTCTCACATGAGCGTTGTGTTTTTACCATCCACGAGCATGCAATCCACGAGAATCTCAAAAAATTCCTCAAGTATCTCGAGAAAATGTCCCATCAAATATCAATTTTTTTTTAGCTTGTGGGGTTCAAGGTCACGGGACAATGGAACCAAAGTGTTGTGGTTTAGGGATAAGAAGCACGAATTCAAGAAGAGAGATACATTATAAGAGAAACAATAGATATACACACTACCCACAAAGAGAGATTTGTGGGAAGAATATCCAATCAGCCTTTGTATTCCATCTTCATGAGTATATATACATATGACAAATGGTTGTAGAGGTTTCAACGGCTCTAGCTAATCACCCATTTAGGTGCATTTATCCATTATATAGATATCTTTATCTACTTTAGCTTATATTACATTCATAGGTATGATGGCATTGATGAGGCCTAAGAGGCCCCTTCAAGAAGGAAATTCACCCAATAGTAAAATAAAACACCCAGAGGAGGGAATACAATTCCTCGGTGAGTGGAACCTCAAACAAAAATAAAATAGATGCATCTCATAGAGGATTTGCTAATGAAACTTTCATGTATTAACCAAAAGAAAGTTTCAAACAGTAAAATTCAAATCTAAACCATAATATACCTCACAAAGAAAATTGCACCCACACACTACACACAATAGAGATTTACTTTTCTTAGTAAATTCATTACAATGGGTGAGCTATGCATTCCCAGAAAACTCATACATTCTTACTCACAAAAAGAAATTCAGATTTTCATGGCTTAGAGATGCCTTCGTTCATAGTGGATAGTCTCTTTGACTACTCTGTCCACTGATCTTCAAGAAGGATACACTCTTCAAGATCTCGTCTCTACAAACTTCCCAAGTCCTCCTTGTCTCCCTATGTTCATGTACTTCTTCACTAAAACACTCATTTTCAATGGGTTTCCTTTGAAATCCCAACCATCAAAATGGCTTGTTTCCACTTCCAATTTTTTCCAATTTTCTTGGTGAGGATCCAATTCTGATCAAACCTCCCCATTTACAGGCTTTTGGTCCCAAAAATATTCAACTCCCACAATTTTCTTCTTCTCCTATTATCAATCAAACTCCGACAAATATCAAACAAAGGAGGCATCAGTTGTAGGATGGAAGATAAGAGATGAGTGTGGGATTCCTTTGGCATAGCCCTAATTTCCTTCTCATGGTGGTGGATGAAATTCAATGCCACAATAGCTTGTTGGAAAACCATTTCTCCTTGGGATGCAAGTGTAAAAAAATCCTCTTTCCCCTTGAGCTTAACTTTCCAAGCTTTCATCTTGGTCATTCAGTTATTTGGATGTAGTTCCGAGTGAAGCCTCCAATATCTAGCCTCCCAATGTCCAGTCAATATGCAATAATGAAAGTATCTCCTACATGGGTTTTTTGGTCTTGTAGCGTGCCAACAATCACTATCCTTATGACCCCATTTATTGCAACAAAAACAAGATAATCCATACCTTTTTGGTCTTTAATAATGCTTGTTAGATTGGTTTCTTGGTCCCCCAAGAATTGGAGTGAATATGGATGGAGGAATCATCTCTTTCCTGCCCTCTTCCAATATTCTACAAACATATTTGAGTGGCTTGTTGCACATGGCTTCTTTTCTGGTTCCTCTTTCCTTGATGAAAGTGGTTTGAGCTATAGTTGTGTTGGATTCTTGTCCATTGATTTCTAAGATTTGATGCTTGGGCCTCTACTAAGATACAATGGGAATCAAAATCCTTTGGCCTTCCTTAACTAGATCTTATCCATCATAGCTCATTTTCCTCATGATATTGGAACCAATTCCTCTAGTGTGCTTGTCAAAGTCACCAAGGTTATTGGAAAGAAAGTTTACCATGTTTTTCTCTGTCATGGTACTAGCTTCGGTAGTGGAAATAAAAGGCTCTTGCTTGGTCTCTTGGAAATTTTTTTGTAGCTTCTTCAAGGCCTCTTCCATCACCTCCAAGCCATGGTATAGGTGAGGAATGACCTTAGTGAACCTCTCTTCTTTCCAATTATTCAACTCAATGAATTTATCCCCCAACTAGAAGAGATGCAATCTGCTCTTATCTAATTCTTCCCTCATGGAAGTAAAGGAATCCTGGCACTAGGAAATATTTTTATCCAACTCATTTACTCTCTACCTCCAATATTGAATTTCTTATTGTATCTTCCTATTTAAGTTTCTCAACTCTTCCAACTTCTCTCTGATCAAATTTTTTCCCATGGAATATTCTTCAAGGCCTCTGGCGAACCTATACCATCTAATCCGTAAACGATGGGCCTATGACCTGTCTATTTCATCAATGCAAATTCTTTGAGAAATTTGTATTTTATTCTTTATTTTTTGGGTTGTTTACTACTTGGTTTACATTACTTGTGGTTGCTAGGACAATACCATCTAAGTTTCCAAACTGTGTCCAACACCAACAATGAATAAAATGATGAGTGGATGGAATTAATCATCCAATAGTGAACAAAAAAGTAGAGGGAGTGAATTTAGATGAATATCAATGAAGAAAATGTTCTTTGGATGAATTTAGTAGCTCAACAATGGAGAAAAATGACCAGGGTGATTTTAAGCACTTGACATGAGATAGAAATGACTAGGCATGAATTTAGACATCCAACATTAGATAAAAATCACTCGGGGCAAGTTTAGAAACCCAAAATTAGAGAAAAATTACCTTCCGACAAAGGGAATATGCCCATCTAAAGAAAAATGACCCAACAATGATTAACTATGACCGGATTCTCAGTTGGGATGCCCAACACTAAGAAAAACGCCCATAGGGATAAAAATTTTCCCAAGAACAAGGAAATTACATTAGCAATAAAATAAAATGCCCATAGGAGGGAATACAATTAATGGGTGAGTGGAACCTTATTCAACAGGAAAAAAATCGCAACTCATAGAGGATTGAGTTAATGAAGCTTACATCTATTAACTATAATATAAATTTCAAGCAATAAAACTCAAACTAGAACAACAATATACCTCACAAATCAAATTTCACCGACACAGTATAAACAACAAAGATTTATTTTTCTTTGGAAATTCATTACAATGGGTGAGTTATGCATGCCCTGAAAACTCATATATTGTTACTCACAAAAATAAATATTAATTCCTTGGCTCATAGATGCCTTCGACCACCGATCTTCAAGTAGGCTAAACTCTTTGAGATCCCATCTATGAAAACTTCCCAATTTCTCCTTGTCTCCCTCCATTCATGTCATTCTTCACTACAACCCTCATTTTTAATGGGGTGGCTTTGGAAGTAAAACCATCACAATGGTTCATTTCTGCTTCCAATTTTTTGGGTGAGGATCCAATTCGGATCATATATGAATCCTTGGAAATTCTACATCTAAACCATAAACCAAACATGATTGAGGTTGAAGATAATATTTCCAATCAACCTATTATAGTTACATTGCCCCTAGTTTGGTGGAAATATTTCACTTGAAGAGAAGAAACTATGAGAAATAATGGTAGGTTCAACTAGATACTAGGACTAAAAGGAGAATTAATGAGATTGTCAAAGGTTGTACATTACATATGAATGATGTTAACATTATTTTGGACATGAATATAATCCTACTTGGCTCATATGATGTCCTCATTAGAATGGATTGGTTGGATGTGAATCATGTTATTCTTATAATGCTCTAAACAATAAAACTGTAAAAAATTGAAACTCATCACATGTTCATACCTTTAAACTTTTAAAAGTAAAATATGATTCATTATTTGTTTCAAAATCAACAGAAGGTAATGAGTTATGAGAGTCATACCTAAATTATTCAGGGAGAATTGACTTATAATTCAGTTGAACGAATAATTGTTGAGCTCTAATATTTTATCCATCTAACCAAAACCGCATGTGGAGGATGAATATCCACCCAATCAACCTCTCAGTAAACAAAACTAATATCCCCCAAGCCCTCAATCAATTGCCTATTCCAACTTTCAAGCCTTTCCATCCAATTGCATAAGAAAAAGATGTCACACTTATTTCTCCACCTTTATTATATAAAATTACTTTTGTCCATCCATGCAAAGAAACTCCATTCATAGGTTCCACTTGTCATTGTGGAATTTTAACATTTTCTTAATTTAAATTTTCATCTCAAAATGCTGACATAAACTTCCTCCACAACTCCTACCAGCTACCCAACCTGATGTAACCAATAAACTTAGATTCATTCAAAAGATCTAAAAACCATGAAAACATGCAATAAATATGGATAATAAATCTATTTAAATCCTTCTCCATCCTAACTATTACAATGGAAGTTCAACCCCTTATAACTACTATCTCATATTTTCAAAAACAACTAATTTTAGAAAAACAACTAATTTTGGAAAAACAACTAATTTATGAAATTCTCGCATGACTCTAAAACTAATCAATAACTGAGAGATAAATATAGAGACACTATTTGTCACCTCACTTTTCTAATTAATTTCATAAACTAAGAGATAACTAATAATTAAGAATTTAAAAATTCTCGTAAAAACACTAAAACCCCAATTTGAGGCCTTATATGAAGGAATTTGGACCTAGAAAAGTGTTGAAACAATGTCCGATCTAAATAATCATATTGACATGGCAACAAGCTTTTCAATATGCAAATCCTTGTAAAATTTTATCCCAACCGGATAATCGAGTAAAAAATTATGATCCTCGGAAAATCCTTGCATAATCCTTGCATTATTCTCATCTCGTTGAAAAGAATGCAGCTCTTGCAGGTTACTATCTTCAAACTGTTGCCACTTACTAGGATCTCGGTTCAGCAAGTCCCTCTCTGTAATCCATGTACTCTCTTTTGGTGTTGTGCCTTCCCACTAGACCATATATCAATTGTATTGGCCTTGTCGAGTATGAAGGGCCTTCTTATCTAAAATATGCATAATCTTTTCCTTTTTATTGATCAAAATGGCCTATTTCCAATCCACCTCTACCTCATTGTCATCACTCAGATCGTCCCCATGGAAGATATACAGATAAAAAATGTTAAAAACAAGGGAGATATCGAGATCAAATAGTAAATCTACCTTATAAGAATTGCTGTTAATTTTCTTGAGAATCTTGCAAGGGCCAATTTTCTTATACTTCAATTTGTGGTAGGTTCCTCTAGGAAACCATTATTTTCATTAATAAACCATCACCAAATCACCTTCATTGAATACCAGGTATCGTTGGTGAGTATCTTTTATAATTTTTTTCTATTCATTACTAGCCTTCATTTTTTGTCTCACATGTTGCTGCAACTATTGAATGTGTTCTACAAATTCTTCCCCAACATCATTGATCATATCCCGCAATGGTAACTGCACCAAATCTAGGACACCCATAGGATTTCTACTGTAAACAACTTGGCATGCAGATTTACATGTAGATCTATTCATTGAACTATTGTAGGAAAATTCTTCTTGAGGTAAAGCCAAATCCAACTTCTTTCAAATTCTCTCCAACAATGCTCTCTAACAGGTTTCCCAAATTTCGATTCTCTACCTCAGTTTTCCCATCTGTTTGGGGGTGATAGGCACTGCTGAACTCTTCCCATCCATGTTCCCAGTGACTGGATTCTTCAAGTGTTCCACAATCTCCCGAAAATAATTATCAGATGTATAAAGATATTTTAATGCAGCAAACCCAATTACTTGATTTTCCATGGTTGTTAAAAGAAGAATGCTCCGACTCAAAGCATCTACAACTTGATTCTTTCATCTTGATTTTTTCTTCAGAACAAAGGTGTAGCCTTGTAATAAAGAGACCCATTTTTCATGTCTAATGTTAAATTTCATTTGAGTTTTTACATATTTTAATGCAATGTGATCTATAAATAACACAAACTCGTTCGACACTAAATAATGGCTCCAATCTCGCAATGTTTGCAAAATTGCATAAAATTCTGCATCATATGTGGAGTAGTTATTTCTTACCTCATTCAAATTTTCACTAAATATTGTAATTGGTTTACATGCTTGGCTAAGTACAACTCCAATGCCTACATGTGAAACATCACAGTCTACCTCAAACACTTTATCAAAATCCGGTAAGGCTAATATGGGTGCCTCAGTTACCTTCTTCTTTAGAAACTTAAAACTTTCCTCATATTCATTGGTCCACATGAATGTCTTGCCTTTGGTGCAATATATTATGGGTGCTACAATACTCCTAAAATTTTGAATGAATTTTTGGTAAAAGGTATCCAACCTATGAAAATTTCTTACCTTTTTTATGCTCCTAGGACTAGGCCACTCCAAAATTTCTCTGACCTTCTCTGAATCCATATTGAATCTTTCTGTCGAGATAACAAAACCCCAAAATAAGAAACTTTCTTGCAGGAACCTACATTTCTTTAATTTTGCATAAATTTGATGTTTTATCAATGCATCCAATATAATTTTTAAATGTTGCAAGTGACCTTCTTTGTTGTTACTGAAAACTAGGATGTCATAGAAATAAATGACAAAAAACTTACCAATATAAGGTCAAAGTATAATATTCATCAATCGCATGAAAGTAATAGGTGAAATGGATAGCCCAAATGGAATCACCATCCATTCATATAGTCCATCCCTGGTCTTGAAGGAAGTTTTCCATTCATCCCTTTCACGAATGAAGATCTAGTGGTATCCNTAATTTTATTGATTTCTATGCTATCTGTGCACATCCTCTATGTATTATCTTTTTTAGGAGTCAACAATGTTGGTACAACACAAGGACTCATACTTTGTCTTACCAAACCTTTCTTTATAAGCTATGTCACTTGTCGGTTCAACTCTGCATGTTGTGTAGGACTCATCCTATAGGATTATTTATTAGGTAAAGATGATCATGGGATTAGATCAATGTGATGGTGAATATCTCTCTTTGGTGGAAGACCATCAGGTAGTTCATTAGGGATAACACCAACATATTCTTCTAGTAACTTGGTCACTTCAGTAGGAATTAATACATCTTCCACAACTCTTTTTTGCACTATTAATGTAAAGAAGAATCATTTTTACCTCGTTTCCTTAACAAACTCTCTTTCTGACAACATATTTTCAGTTTTTCCCTCATCGTTGAGGGGAAATAAGATGAATTTCGATCAATCCTTCCAAAAGGTGTAGGTATTCTTTCCTTCCAAAAGGTGTATGTATTTTTTTTTCATTTTTTAAATTAATATGAACTAACAACTAAAAACAATTTAAACATCTCTTCCACTCGTTGTAATAACACTTTACTAATAATATCATATATATACTAATATATCCATTCTAATTATTAAGTTGATAAACACATTTAAAATTTGAGATCTTCATTTTAATAATTAAATTGATTTTCATGTAAACTTATTTAGAAGTGTTAATCATTAGAATTAAATTGTAATTAATAGATCTCTTTTCTAACAAATTTAAGAAAACTAATACAACATTGTTTAAAGTCAAGTGAAGACCCTTACAAAAATGTGGGTTTATGTGAAAATACTAAACCATAGTCTGCAAATCGTTTTCCTAATGTATTTCTCTTTCATACATGTTATCTGAGTTGTACAAGGGGTATGTGTTGTTCCTTGGCATGCCTAAAACACAATGTTTAAATGCATACCTCCTCCCTTGAATTCCACATTGGTTACCTTCTTCCAAAATCAAACACAAGTTTTCTGAAAGTAAATTGGTAGATCATGAAAATTTATTCCTTTTAGTGTAGTTCATACAAACATAGGCTTGGCATGGTTTTAAGTGTTTTCTACTATCATAATATATTTTCAAATAAGTTTTGCATGATTTAACATGCTGTCTACTATCATATATTCTTAAATAGCTATGTAATGGTACAATCTTGTATGTTTGACTGTTCACTTTTTTCTTGTCCATTTATTGAGTTTGCATATTCTTAAATATATGTAAACAACAACACATTCTATGAGTTTGCATTTAAACACCAACACATTCTATGAGTTTGCATTTATGATTTTATATGCCCATCTTTCCTTTACTTTTTTTTATTAATTAAGTGCATCTATGTAAACCAATTTATTTAGCAGATCTCATGTGCATTTCTTTCCTAAATAGTTTTTCCTTTAATTTTTTTTATTGGTTAAATACATCTATGTAACCAACATAATCATTAGTAACTAGAAAAAAATAAAATAGAATATGCTAAAATCTGCTAAAAAAAGAATATTTTTTTTCATTAGTAACTAGAATCTGCTAAAATTATTCTGCCAAAATTATTTGATGATATGTCAATAGAATCATATTTTTAACAGTCCAGAGTGAACATAAAATGAAACATTTAAATTAAGAAAAGTATTTAAAAGTTTGATGCTTAATTTAATGCATTGTAAAAAGGAGAGTGTGTACACAACATTAGTTCATTACTAGTTAACTTTGCCACTTTTTGACAATAGAATCATGTTTTTGACAATACACTGTGAACATAAAATAAAACATTTAAATTAATACATAGCAGAAAAATATTTAAGAGTTTGATGCTTAATTTAATGCATTGTAAAAAAGAAAATACACAGAACATTAGTTCATTACTAGTTAACTTTGTCATTTTTTGACAATAGAATCATATTTTTGGCAGTACACAGTGAACATAAAAAAAAAAAACCATTTAAATTAATACACAAAAAAAAAGTATTTAAGAGTTTGATGAGCATAATTTAATGCATTATAAAAAGGAAAATATACAAAACATTAGTTCATTACTAGTTAACTTTGCCACTTTTTGACAATAGAATCATATTTTTCACATAACACAGTGAACATAAAATGAGACATTTAAATTAATACATAGAAAAAAAGTATTTAAGAGTTTGATATTTAATTTAATGCATTGTAAAAATAAGAATATACAAAACATTTGTTCTTTACTAGTTAACTTTGCCATTTTTTTTCTATTAACTTTGAGAAATCAAATATGAGATAATAATTGCTATTTTGAATTCCAAAATTATATATATA
>JASDQU010103774.1:57636-73818 GCA_032191745.1 Picea mariana | reverse complement strand
CCTTAACACGTTATTCATCCTAAAGCCATCTAGTTTTATCCAATTATTAAATAACAATGTGACGTTCCCTTTAGGATGCACTAGGTGCTCCAAGGGTAACACTCACCTCTTTTTATTTCTCTTGTGCGACGTGCCCTTTAGGACACAGTACATGCTCCAAGGGTGCCACTTGCCTCTTTCCATTTTTCTTGCGCGACGTGCCCTTCATGACTCACCACATGCTCCAAGGGTGCCAGTCACCTCTTGAATGACTTGGTAGACATAAAAAAAACCTGGAGTCAATACTCCGCTAGGTGATCTTGTGAGAGACTAAGGGTATTTAAGGAATAAGACCCGTGCCTCAATGCGTGCCCCTTAAGATCATCATGAGCAATTGTCGTAATCAGCCCTCATGACATCGTGTGTCTTCTCGAACTAGGTATTTATTAACCTACAGTTTGAGCCACGATGGGATTGCTAGTACGTTGTGGGATGACTGTTGTCCACACCTCTCCCTCAACAACTTTGGTAGTCATGCGTGACTCCTCTACTCCACATGTGAGTCTGATCGGCAAGATATCGTTAGCCTGCATCATCAACGAATCATGTCATAAATATATCCATAATCATATCATCTAATCAGATGCACTAATATCACATATAAAACAATCAAACCCCAACAGTTCACTCCCTGACTTGATCTAGAGTCCAAGGGGTTCCATCGATGCCTTTGCGTCCTCGAGGTCCAAAATCTTGAACACTCAGTAAAATCGAGTCAATAGCACCTGTCTATGTCAATGCAACAAAACAACATGTCATCAGCCCATAATGCCTCATAATCGAAATCAAATGCTTAATAGTATAATAATTTGGATCACTTGCGAGCAAGTGTCCTCAAAAAATAAGTTCGCTCAGTGTGCAAGAGCGGGATGTTACATGAACCCTCATGTCGATCGATTTCAATCCACTGAACAAGTTGTTGAATGGTGAAAAATGATGCTAATCCATAAATATAATCCATCAAGGGATGTGCGCAAGTGTGTCTATATATAAATGTTACATGTATGTACATAAGATTTATAAATTTAAATGTGTTCAAATTTATATTCAATCTTCAATCATTTTCTTGAGAGATTTTAAGTTAACAAGTTCTTGTCTTATGTAGGTTTTTTTGGTATGTTGGAATCGAATATGTAAATAGAACAATCCCATATGATGCCAGTACAATACCTAGGACACAAAAAATGCATTCAGTTAAAACAAAACATTTTCAAAATGGGTTTGCATTTAATAGAAAAAATGAGTCTTGTTTTTGTTCAGTTTGCATAGAGGACACATAATCCATAGATATTTGTGAGAATGAAAATGCAAGATTTATTAAATCTTGGAGACATACCAAACTTAATGTAAAAAGGAAAATGTCACTTGCAAGCTCAGAGGAGATGGAATCAAATGAAACTATAGTGTCAGTTGATGGTAATAGAGTTTTTTATCCTATTAGAGAAGGTAATTTTTATGTTTAATTTTTTTCAAATAACTTGTAGATGTACTTGTGTGATAATCTAACACGAATTATTTGTTGTCCAATATATCCAATTATTTGTAGAAGATGTTTTTGCCATGGTTTCACTTGTAGACAACACTAAAAACGTGAAATATTATTTGATGCAATGCACGGAACAAAAGATGAGGCTATTAGAAGATTTTTATGATAACGGTTTTATATATGAAAGAGGATCCATTGTATTAAAAATATAGTTTTTTCACGAAACCCATAAAACCGATACTCATGTTCACTTTCAAGACTACCAGTGAGATGCCACAAGTTGTTAATATAATCATTTAGTGTGTGCAATGCGCATAAAGTTAATAGAAGTTCAATAAAAAAAAAAAAGTTAAAAAATGAAAAACGTCCAAAGTCGATCATGAACGAATAATTGAAGATGGAATACCATTACGGTGTTTTAAACAAGTGGCACATGTACATTCTAGAATTTTATATTTTTCATTGAAAGTACATGCTAGAATTTGATAACTTGTTTTAACTATCTTCAACCATATTTCCAAATAGGATATTTATAAAAAGGGTATGTATAAAAAACTCCAGATCATTCTTTAAAAACACAGATAAAATATGGTTCAACCATATTTTATTTGCGTTTTTCAACCATTACACCAATCAAAATTATTTTATGAGCATTACATCAATCAAAATTGAGTTGTATACTTCCTGTATGAGCATTTTATTTTAAACTAAAAAACTGTTAAACAACATTTCCATTGAACACTTACTTTTTTCAATAGTATTTTTTCCATTTTATTTTAATAATATTGCATTATTTTTAAAAAAAGTTAAACATATTTTATATTTTCTATTTTAATAATATCTTGTTTCAAATTTTAACTCATTCCGATTTTTATTTTATTTTACGAGCATTATATAAATTAAAATTGGATTGAAGATATTTTGAATTTTGAATTTTTTTTTAATTATTGTTTTCAAAATTAAAGAAAAGTTAAAAAAATATCTTTCATTTTGAGATTTTATTTTATTAAGGGAAAAATTAAAGAAAAGTTAAAAACATCTTACATTTTGAGATTTTATTTCATTAAGGGCATATGAACTTTGAGGTGAATATATCTTCTAGCTTTAACATTTTTTTAATGACTACATGATAAAATTAAAGAAGAGTTGATCATCTCTTCTATTTTAAGGTTTTATTTTATTGTCACATCATTTTGAGCATTTTATTTTATCGTTATCACACAAACCAAAAAAGAGTTGAGCATCTCTTATATCTCAAGATTTTATTGTATAAACATTATCTATAATTAATTTGGATATCTCTTCTATCTTGAGAATTTTWTTTTTATTACTATTTCACCAATCAAAGAAGAGTTGAACATCTCTTTTATCCTAGATTTGAGAGCATTGACTTCTTTAAGTGGTAATTTTTTTTTTTCATTTTTTAAATTAATATGAACTAACAACTAAAAACAATTTAAGCCGCTCTTCCACTCATTGTAATAACACTTTAATAATAATATCATATATATACCAATATCTTCATTCTAATTATTAAGTTGATTTATATTTAAAATTTGAAATTATTTAGAATCTTCATTTTAATAATTAAGTTGATTTTCATGTAAACTTATTTAGAAGTGTTAATCATTAGAATTAAATTGTAATTAATGATCTCTTCTCTAACAAAGTTAAGGAAATTAATACAACCTTGTCTAAAGTCAAGCGAATCAAATTGTAATTAATAGATCTCTTCTCTAACAAAGTTAAGGAAATTAATACAACCTTGTAAAAATTCAAGTGAAGACCCTTACAAAAATGTGTGTTTATGTGAATAGTACTAAACCATAGCCTACAAATCGTTTTCCTAATGTAATTCCCTTTCATGCATGTTATCTGAGTTGTACAAGGGGTATGTGTTGTTCCTTGGCATGTATAAAACACAATGCTTGAATGCATACCTTCTCCTTTGAATTCCACATTGGTTACCCTCTTCCAAAATCAAACACAAGTTTTCTGAAAGGAAATTGGTAGATCATGAAAATTTCTTCATTTTACTGCAGTTCATACTAGCATAGGATTTGTGTGGTTTAAAGTGTTTTCTACTACCATATATTCTCAAATAAATTTTGCATGGTTTAGCATGTTGTCTACTATCATATATTTTTAAATAGATATGCAATGATACAATCTTGTATGTTTGACAGTTCCTTTTTTTCTTGTCCATCTATTGAGTTTGCATATTCTTAAATATATAAAAAACACCACATTTTTGTATTATTGACTTTGCATATTCTTAAATACATAAATAACAATACATTCTTGTATTATTTCACTTTAAATTTTTCTTTTCATTTATTTAGCAGATCTCATATGCCTATCTTTCCTTTAGTTTTTTTTATTAGTTAAGTATTTCTATGTAACCAATTTATTTAACATATCATATGTCTATCTTTTCTTTAGTTTTTTTTATTAGTTAAGTGTATCTATTTAGCCAATTTATTTAATAGATCTCATATGTCGATATTTCCTTTAGTTTTTTTTATTAGTTAAGTGTATCTATGTAACTAATTTATTTAATAGATCTCATATGCATATCTTTCCTTTAGTTTTTTTATTAGTTAGGTGCATCTATGATCTCATATGCCTATATTTCTTTTAGTTTTTCCTTTAGTTTTTTTTATTAGTTAAGTGCATCTATGTAAACCAATTTATTTAGCAGATCTCATATGCATATCTTTCCTTTAGTTTTTCCTTTAATTTTTTTTATTGGTTAAGTTCATCTATGTAACCAACAGGATCATTAGTAACTAAAAAAAAATAAAAAATGAATATAAAATTATTCTGCTCAAATTATTTAATGATATGTTAATAGAATCATATTTTTGACAGTCCACAATGAACATAAAATGAAACATTTAAATTAATACATAGTAGAAAAGTATTTAAGAGTTTGATGCTTAATTTAATGCATTGTAAAAAAGAGAATATACAAAACATTAGTTCATTACTAGTTAACTTTGTCATTTTTTTTCATCAACTTTGAGAAATCAAATATGAGACAATAAATTGTTACTTTGAATTCCAAAATGATTATATATATATATATATATATATATATAATCAAAGTCTGAATAGTTACACTGTAAAATACATAAGTTCCACATCCATTTTAGGATGATAACAAAAACTAAGACATTTAACTCCAAAATTTTGGACTCTAAGCCATCTCTTTAAGATACATCACTTCATACATGAAATTCAAACCTGCAAAAAAAATAGAATTCAAAAATTAAAAATTTACAATTCAAACATGTGAAATAATACAGAATTCAAAAATTGTGATTAAAACAAAATTTACATACATACCAAAAGAGTTAAGTGTCATCCTCCAACATACTCTTTCCCACAAAATATATTATAAACATATTTTCCACCAAATATAATTTAAACATCTGTAACAATAAAAAAACATAATAAAAAAACAAATAATACATATTAGCATATATACTGTAACTAAATATTAAATAAACAATAAGAAATAATAACATACCCAACCACACTTAAACATATTTAAGATATAGTTATTCTCCAATTAAGAGTACATGATTTAAACAATTTGTAAATCTTATCTAAAATCTTAAAAAAAATTAAAGAGAAAAATTATGTTCTTGGTAAAAAAAAAATTGAGTTAGAGTTAGATAATAATCTGAGAATAAATATAGAGTTGTGTATGAAGAAAGTTCAAAAATCTCCATATTAATTCATTCTTCCAATGAAATATTTATCTCCTTGTAGATAAAGTCTCAAATCCTTAAGGTGAAATTCACTTTGTGGATAAGATCACAAATCCTTCAAGTGAAATTCTCATCCTAGGTGATGTTATTGTGTTCTTGGTAAAACAAATTGTGAGTTAGAGTTAGATAATAATATGAAAATAAATATAAAACTGTGTATGAAGAAAATTCTCAAATCTCCATATTAAGTCATTCTTTCAATGAAATACTTATCTCCTTGTGGATAAAGTCCAAAATCCTTTAGGTGAAATTCTCCTTGTGGATAAGGTCCCAAATCCTTCAGAAATTCTTATCCGGGATGATGTTATTTGATCGTATTTACACAACAATAAAATACTAATCTCCTCAGCAGTTAAATACTTCTCTCTTCTTCTGCAGTGGTCATATAATCAAATTCCACAATGCCATTTCAAACTAAACGAATCATAAATCTCCATATTAAGTCATTCTTCCAAAAAACTACTTATTATCTAAAAAGTTCACAAATCTCCATTTTAAAAACCATTCTTCCATAAAATATTTATATCCTCTTTCTGCAGTGGAATAAATGTTCTCATATAATCTTGCATGTACATGAAGAAAACACAAATCTGCACATGTATATTAAGTCATTCTTCAAAAACCATTTAAATGGGATGTATTCATGTATTAGATATAATGAAATTCTCTTTGAAATTATATGTGAGCTAACTCACATATACAATATGTGTGAGCTTATTTGTAAATCTAATTGAATGTTGGTTTTTGTGATTAGTAACCAATTTAGTTAAGAGTTTGACAATACCCTGGCAAGAAGGAATTCACTTCGTTGTATGTAGAAAACACAAATGTCCATATTATGTCACTTTTTGGATAAGAAAGCAAGTAATGCAATCGAAGAAAATTTAGAAACTTTCTCTCTTCTGATGTGGGATAGAGTATGTTCTCAAATATTCAAATGTTCAAGTTCAAAATTAGGTCTTCATCATGATCTAAACTTAAATAAGTTTGAATGTACATCATTTAAGACAATGATAAACTTATCTAGGGATTCTATATATTTCAAAATAATTGATCAAAACGTTGAATAGGAAAGACTAAACTAAAAATCTGATAAAAGTCAAAAACATACATTTATGAATCATCTTGAATGAACACATCCTTCCCAAATTTGGGTGCTTCCTCTGCTTCCTTCTCAATCCTAGTCTCCCTCCCAAACATACTCTTAGGTACTCTCTTCTCCACATTAACCTATATAACACATTTCAAATTTGAAAATTTCAAACATTAAATTTAAATGATTATAACACATTAAATTTAAATGATTTTAAGACATTAAATGATACCTATGAACTCCCACCCTCTTCAAACTCTCCCAATGAGAATTGAGACAAGCTTGACCAAGTAGTAGGAGATGGAATAGGGATCTGTGAATAACACAACTAAGAACTAAATCTAGGATTCAATGTGTTCACAATTATACAAAATTATAAATGTTGTTGATATCTTATTCAAAAGAGTGGATATTGGACAACTATTAGAAAACACATACCTGATTCAACCCATCCAAATTTAAACTTGTTGAATCAAGTCCCAACCCATCCAAATTTAAACTTGTCGAATCAAGTCCCCTACCTACTAGAGATTCATTTAATATATCTCCAAACTGCAATTAATAACAATAAAAACTCAATTATTTCTATAGATACAATGATATCTAATCTAGAATTAGAAGTAAGCTATCATAAAATGTGTAAAAAAATTTCGAACTAGAACACATCAATCTGCGGTTCAGGTCATCATTTTGAATGACCTTCTTCCAACCATCCTGGCAAAATTTTGCATACTCTAAAACATCTTCTGCTAACATTATAAAACTCCACATTTGTTTGATAAACAAATGTGGCCTGGGAATTGGCTTCCACTCGCTGATGGTTCATGCCCACATCAACACCATAAAAAATCGTTTGCAAATTTTCTCGATTGCATTCCTGGCCTCTTTCCCAACATCTGATGTAGCCTGCAACTTTGAATGTGAAGAAAATGCCCATGTTGGGCGAGATACTAAAGGTTTTGGAGGCCTCGGCAATGTCACACTTCGATATGCCCCTTTGCGATCATATGTAAGTCCTTTATCAGTCCCATAATATTTGGACAGTAGACTAGTATAATCAGGGTGCATGTGCAAAAAAAACTCTACAAAAACATATTTTGCAAAATAGTGTGGAACCTCATCATTCCACGACAATTTCCCATATGCCACCAAAAATATGTTATACATATGTCTTGCAATGTCAGGGTGCTTAAAATATTGCACCTTCAACATCTTCCGCTTTGGGCCCTCTTTGAAATTGAACATCGAAATGACGTCTTCTTTTGAAACTCTATTTTTTTACTACCTCTCATTTATGAGGGACCATCACCCCTGACTTTCTCTGCCTCATTAGATCAACAAAATTGTCAGTGGTTGTCACCATCTTCTGATATCCGTCCATAAAGTTTTTCAATGGATGCAAAACAATTTACAAGATTTTTTACTCTCTTAAGGGAGTTCCAAGACCACCAAATCATTTTTCAACCTCATTTTAATACCTGAGCATTGTTCAAGAATCATTGTTTCAGTAATCTGTTCCCAAGAAAGTTCATCACCAACATCCGAAGGATAGGTGGACATAGTCATGTAATCTTTTATTTCTTGATAACGTGGTCTCATAAATGCACCTTCACCCTCTGTATGGACATTTGAATCTTTGTGATAACCACTCTCTCTTTCATTATCATCTCTTTCTCTAAACTGATTGTCTACATACACATTTAAAAGTAACTACAAGATTTAACTTCACATAAATTTAAATACAAAAAAATATAAGAAAAATAAACAAAATCAAAGAAAATTACCAGAAATATTCTCTTGTCTAGAGGTATTCCCTACATTCTTAGGTGTAGGAGTATCAATGCACAACCTATATAAGAAGGTTGCATCCATATCACTTGCTTGAGCAGGTTTTGCAGATGATTTATTCACAGACTCGTTTGAAAATATCCTCTCACGAGATTGTTGTTGGTCACTCAGAGTCTCGGTTGAAAAATGAGTTCTTGTTCTTCCTTCTTGGGAGATCCTAGAGCGTTTGTGAGGAATGTTTGGAGAATCACGTGTCGACATCTCTCCTCAATATCTATCCACAATGCAAAGTTTATCAATAAAAATGTAGAGATGTACCCAAGTTCAAGCAATTAAAAACGCAGAGAGAAATCAAAGCGTTAATCAATCAACCTGCAAATGTACTCATTCATAAGAAGGCATAAATACTAAACATTCATCCATGAATCAATCAACTCAAAGATATGTAAGGGATAAAGAGCAGAGCAAATTCTTATCCTTCATTCATCATCCATGCACAGAAAAGCAAGGCATTTGAATTTATAGGTCTTTAAACACCAAAGTGGCGATGGTCTATTCGTCTCCTGGACGACTTCTCAGGCATGGACTAATGACTAAAGGGATAAGGGACGGAAGATAAAATCACATTTTTTTCATAATAATCAATAAAAGCCACACAAAGAATTCATTGAAATTAGAAGTTGGGTTTGCCAAGGGAAATCAATTTAGAAAAAAAACAAGCAAGGGGATTCATTAAAAGTTCCCTATGGTTGGATCCACTTTAAAAATGTATTAGAACATTTCTTTAAGATTCCTTAAAAGTTCCCTATCGTTGGATCCACAAATACCACATATAATGTAATGCATTAGAATCCCCAAAACAATGAGTTTAATCTTCATAACCTCACACACTCACTAATAAGACCAACATGTTTTAATCACAATGAAGTGAAGGTCTTGCATGAACATGGATTATATTCCATTGCTTTAAACTTCCCATTAGCATTGTTTAAATGTCATTGAGTTTTTATCTAATTCCTTTATTGTCATGTTACATGGGATGGTTTTGAGGGTTGCTCGTATTCCTAATATAAATTAAGATGCGGTGGAGAAAATGTAATATTTGTGATAATGTTATATTATATAACATATGAAATGTGCAAATGCTATATTGTAGAGATTTAAGGACAAATTGTTGGATAGTTGTGGATATAGTTGAACTAAATACATAACTGTGAAATATTTTATGGTCACCTAAAGTTACATAAAGGGACCTAATTTTACTATAAACTAAGGTATTTCCACTAAGAAATACATAAAGGGACCTAATTTTACTATAAACTAAGGGATTTATACCTAATTGTTACATAAAGGAACCATATTTCCACTAAGAGATTTCTTAACTATAAACTCCCTAACTCCCTTACTTGATATAGTTTTTAATTTATGTTTTGTTGATTATTAAACCTAACATCATATCCCTCCATGTCCAAATTTTCACAAACAACAACGACAAGACACAACAAAGTAATATGTGAATAACAAAAAAAGTAGTTTTAAGTCCTCTTCAATTTTCAAGAATTATTTCTCCTCCCAATTAGCCAACCCACACTCTTTCTTTTCTTCTACTTTTATCACCTTCCCTACCACCTTTTTCAAATACTCCTCTTTTCTTCTTCATAAGCATCCTTGGAAAAAGGGTAGTTATCCCTTTCTATCCCATATGGCTAACACCATTATTGTAGGGAGGTAAATTATAATAAAAAATTAATGGAAGTTGACACCTACATATGCTAACCCTTTAGGATACATGTCAATAAGAACTTAGAGGAAGTTTCTTCATATAAATGTCTTGGAGTTTACCTTAATCACAAGTTTAATTGAAATTATAGCATTGAGAAAATGATTAATGAAGGATAGAAAACCTATTTTTACCTTGAAAACAATTGTGAATCATATGAATAACAGCTTAGAGGAAGTTTCTTCATATAAATCTCTTGGAGTTTACCTTAACTAGAAGTTTAACTGAAATTATAGCATTGCGAAAAGTATTAATGAAGGATAGAAAACCTATTTTTACCTTGAAAACAATTGTAAATCATATGAATTTTGGCTATGGGAAAAAATAAACCCTTTTGAGACACTCATCAATCTTGTTATATTATATATGGATTTAAAATTTGGGTTGTAGCATTTCTATATAATCATGGAGAAATACTGAGAATATTTAAAAGTGTTTATAATTTATAATCTTATAATTAATATCATACAACATATCCTATCCTCATATAATTAGTTATTTCCCCATTAAGAGAATGACTAAAACTAGGTACCTAATGTACAGGCACAAGAGACTACTAACATAAAAGAAAATATGCTACCTGTGATTTCTTCAAACTCTAGTCAAATCCACCTATGACTTAATAGGGATTGGCATAAAGATGCAATTCTTGGCTAAATCATTTGGGAATGGAGAATAAGATCACTCTACAGATCATTGATATACCATTAAAAATACTATTAACACGAAATTCAATGAAATATCAATACTTATGAAGAGTTTTGTTAACTAGAAGGTAGGGATAAAATGTTATTTCTATCATAAAAACTCCCATATGATAGGGGTTTTCATTAGAAAATGTTTCTACTATGAGTGGATATATCACTAGTGTTAGGTCACATGGCCGTCATCTCTTATCTACAAAATTTTCTACCAAATCAACATGAATAGATCACTCATATCTTACACAGAGATGTGACCAAGACTCATGACAATATGTAGGACATGTGGAGCATAGGGGGAGATTTACTTACCCATTATCATTAAGTCTCACTAGATGGTTTCAAGATGTTTTTTGTCAATCTAGTCCAAATATAAATGACTCTTGGAAATGAATATTTATTTCTCTTGTTATGAAATGAAGAACACAAAAAAATGCAAAACTTGGCGTGAATTACATAATCATATTAATCATTGGGTTTTTGAATAAAATTTTTGTTTGAGGGCTTAACTAAGGGAGCATATATTTGGGAATCAAATCCAATATAGGGCCATCCATGCCAAAAGTAGTGTGGTTGGATGAAATACATTCCATGTTATTTTCCTTGCATCAACAATCAAAGGAATTGTCTCCTTGGGAAAATTGACATTCGTGAATGCAAGGTGTATAAGGGATTGAAAAAAGTAAAATTCAATCAGTGAATGTTGATTAGATGAATTTCAAGAAAAAACCAAATCTACACAAGTAGGTCACTCTTGTCTTACATAGAGATGTGACCAAGACTCATGAAAATATGTAGGACATGTGAAGCATAGGGGGAGATTTACTTACCCATTATCATTAGGTCTCACTAGATGGTTTCAAGACGTGTTTTCTCAATCTAGTCCAAACGACTCTTGGCAATGAATATTTCTTTCTCTTGTTATGAATTGAAGAACACAGAAAAATGTAAAACTTGGCGTGCATTATATAATCATGTTAATCATTGAGTTTTTGAATGAAATTTTTGTTTGAGGCCATAACTAAGAGATCATATATCTATGAATCAAATCCAATATATGGCCATCCATGACCAAAGTAGTGTGGTTGGATGAAATGCATTCCATGTTATTTTCCTTGCATCAACAATCAAAGGAATTGTCTCCTTGGGAAAATTGACTTTCGTAAATGCAAGGTGTCTAAGGGATTGAAAAAAGTGAAATTCAATCAGTGAATGTTGATCGGATGAATTTCAAGGAAAAAACAATTCTACACAAGTATGTCACTCATGTCTTACATAGAGATGTGACCAAGACTCATGACAATATGTAGGACATGTGAAGCATAGGGGGAGATTTACTTAGCGATTATCATTAGGTCTCACTAGATGGTTTCAAGATGTGTTTTTTCAATATAGTCCAAATATAAATGACTCTTGGCAATGAATATTTATTTCTGTTGTTATGAAATGAAGAACACAGAAAAATGCAAAACTTAGCATGAATTACATAATCATGTTAATCATTGAGTTTTTGAATGAAATTTTTGTTCGAGGCCATAATTAAGGGAGGATATATTTGGGAATCAAATCCAATATAGGACCATCCATGCCCAAAGTAGTGTGGTTGGATGAAATACATTCCATGTTATTTTCCTTGTATCAACAATCAAAGGAATTGCCTCCGTGGGAAAATTGGCATTCGCAAATCCAAGGTGTCTAAGGGATTGAGGAAATTATTCCTTGTGCACGCAACAAACATACCATATGCATTCACTTGTTAAGAAGTGGTGCAATGGTATTCAAGGTGTTATAGATCAAGGTATCCCATGGATTTTATTTATAATATGATAATCTCATCTAATAAGAACATCATTTCATGTGTAGGAATCCTTCAATATCCTCAATATTTTTTTAATAAACTTTATAATCTACTTACTTTATTAAAATCATACAATCTTGATATTTTATTTCATCAAAATATTTTGAATACATTTTATAATCTCGATTCACATTACTAAAAACCTACAACCAATGTTTTGTAGCATTAAGTGCAAAAAGATTGAAAACAACATAACTTACGAAAGAGTTAATATAATTTAATAGTAAACAAGGCATTATAAGAAACCTATGATACACTAATATTACATATGTAAAAATGGATTTATAAATTGGATTCCTACACATTTGAAATTTTTATAAAATACAAAACATTTGAAATAAAAAGGTGTCTCAGTTTGAAATTTTTATGAAATTAGTTGTCAGTTGGTCGTGGGGAGCCAACCATGTGGCCAAGCCGTGGGCATTCCCACGGCTTGGCTACATGGCTGGGTCCCCACAACCAACTCATAGCCAATTTTAATAAGAGAATATCTATGCACAGAAAAGCATGGCATTTGAATCTAAGTCTTTAACATCGGAGTGAAAGACAGTAGATTCGGCTCATGGCCGACTGCTCAGGCGCAAACTAAAAACTAATCACTTAAATGTTTACTCTATTCTTTTAATTGTCAAATGTCTATATCAAATTTAAAAACTTAATATTTGATTGTTAAATGTATATATCAAATTAACTAAATCCATATTGCAACTTGGTCGCGAGGGGCCAACCATGTGGCCAAGCCATGGACGTACCCATGGCTTGGCCATAGGGATGGACCCCGCGGCCAAGTCACAACCAATTTTAATAAGAGATTATCTATGCACAAAAAAGCATGGAATTTGAATCTAAGTCTTTAACACCGGAGTGAAAGACTATAGATTTGGCTCGTGGCCTGCTCAGGCTTAGACTAATCACTTAAATGCTTACTCTTAATATTTGATTGTTAAATGTGCATATGAAATTTAAAAACGTAATATTTGATTGTGAAATAATATTTGATTGTGAAATGTTTGTATCAAATTAACTAAATCTATATTGTTTATAAATTATTTATTAATGTTTTTGTCAAATTCTCATTTTCAAGTAATTCCATATTGTTTATAAATTTATTGTTTGTGCACACATGTAATTTTTAAATTGTCTTCCTATTTTATTTTTAAATTTATTAAAAATAAATTTAAAAATGTCTTAAAAATTTGCCATCTTTTATATATATATATATATATATATATATATATATATAAGAACTGATTTATATTTTAAGAAATAGAATAACAGATTTATATTTACAAGAAAAATAATTTATTAAAAAGATTAAAATAATGTTCTTCGGATAATATTTGAATGTAATAGAAAGAACGATAAATATTTCTATGCATAAATTTATTTGAATTAAACCACTTAATAAATTATAAACTTCATATAAATTACATATGTAGTCTGTAAATTTAAAGAGTACATATACATTACAGATTTATATAAATTATATATAAATTAAATTAAATTATAGACTACATATAAATTAAATTAAATTACCGTCTGCATATAAATTATAGATTTATATACTTATATGTAGTTTGTAAATTACAAAATACATTCCTAAAAATTAAAATTGAAATAAAAAAATTAAATTAAATTAAATTACAGACAACATATTAAATTAAATTACAAACTGCATATAAATTAAAATTAAACTAAATTAAATTAAATTACAGACTAAATACAAATTAAATTTAAAATTTAAAAATTATAGTTAAAAATAAATTCAGACTTGGTGTGCCCAAGGCTTGGCCACAGGGTTAGATCCACGGCCAAGTCACAATCCAGTGGATTGTGACTTGGCCGCAGAGGCTAGCGTGTGGCCAAGCCATTGGCGTGCCCACTGCTTGGCTAACCATATAAATTAAAATTAAAATTAAAAATTAAAATCAAAATTAAAATAAAAATTTATAATAAAAAATAAAAATTTACATTTTAAATTATTCTAAATCATAATCTAATCATATTATAACTAATCTAATGCACTCACTAGCTCGGCCCGCCAAGAAAACAGCTCGATGCTCGCCAACACATCCTCTGCGCCCGCCAACACAGCCTCCACGCCAACACAGCCTCTGTGCCAACACACAGACAACTCACACTCACTCACAATCAGTGACTTGGCAAGAGGTGGGAAAAACGTTCCAATAACGTTGTGCGAGTAATATATAAAAAGTTTGTCAGCCGAAAGAAGTTTTGGGCCTGAATATCTTTTAGCTGAAAACATATTGCTGGATGGGAAAAAATCCGTCCGTCAAACCAAGGTGTCGTCACTGTACCATTTGATTTGACGTTCTATTGTTCCATTCAAAAAAATACCTTTTGGCCGAAAAAAGTAAATTAGTTCCTTCAAAACAGTGTTTTTTGGATTTTTGCAAATCATATTGTCACGAAAGTATTACCCACCTTGATTTCACCTTGTAGTTGGAATAATGTTAGATGGACCGTTGTTCTACTCTTGACACTGCTCAGATGATTCTGTGATGGGTTGAGTCTTAACACTAAAAAAAAATTCTGTATAGTAATGGCATTGACCCGTTGCAGCAAAGCCTTAAAAGTTTGAGAATTGCATTGCAGGTGTAAAATTTATGTTTAACTCCTGCGATTTTATTGTCGAAATTTATGAATTTCTGCGTTAAAATGTTGTTTCAATCCAGTAATTTAATCGTTGAAAATGGTGAAACCCTGTGTTAAAAGGCTGTTGATTTATGTGGTTAAAATTGTCGAAGTTTGGTGAATGTCAACGTTCTTCGTTGCCCTTCTCACCCTGATTCATTCACCTTGGCGCTTCCGAGCTGAGTTGATCCCAACCATCCCTTTCCTTTAAATTCTCTGCATTTATCTTATCCTCCTGGCACAATTCGCCCCGCTCTGATTGCTCTTGAACAAGATTCTAAATCCTTTGGAGCGAACCGGGCCTGCGACCACACTCACACCTTAGTAGAGACGCAAATTATCTGGTTCCGCTCTTGATAACCGGGTTGTTTCTCAGAAATTAAAATCCTTTCCCATTTTTACCTTTAGTAATCTGCGCCTCCCCTCTTCCTCAGGGCGTTGCCACTATTCTAACCCAACGATTTTAACAAGGATTATGTATCCTTGGGATAAGTCTCCAGATCGCCCTCTCTAGTTGGATTTAATGTCGGAGTAACACAGGACAACTCCCCCCAAAACTTTGTAAGCTTCTACGCACTGATTTTCGTGTGGACCTCGGCCTTGAGGGTCTGGCAGAAGGTGGTCGCTCTGTTTAAGCCTACGTTTGGTAGATCAGCATCGTAACTTGCAGCTCTTGAAAACCTAAGGTCTGAAACCAATGTCCCTTGCTCACGTTGTTGACCTGACTAGATCTGTTATGATTCTCAGCAACTTCTTGGCGCAACTCTTCTTTTCGGGGAGAAACTTTAAATTGGGAGGACAAGTGGAGAAGTGGTGGGCGTTCGACTGAATCCTGATTTGGCTGTGGCTTGTGACTCGACTGGCAGAGCTCTACCTTAGGAGCCTAGCGCCAATCTCGATGCGCCTTCCTCAGAACGAGATGAGCCCCCTCTTTCTTGAGATATTTTTCCTGTAGCACATTTCGGGGAGCCTCATCCCACGACACTTACCTGGTAGCGAAATCCTA
>JASDQU010103773.1:168217-191489 GCA_032191745.1 Picea mariana | reverse complement strand
ATCAAGAGCTGATTTGAGTGACCAGCAGACAGATCTATCTGAGTGACCAGCAGGCAGATCTAGCAGATCTGAGTGACCAGGAGACAGATCTAGTGCGGAACTGAGTGTTCAGCAGGTAGATCTAGCAGATCTGAGTGACCAACAGACAGATCTAGTGTAGATCTGAGTGTCCAGCATGTTGAAAACCTCAGTTTTGAGGTGTCCTTGTAAGTTTTGATCATTAATGATAAACTGATTTGAAGGACAAAAATTATTTTGTACTTGAAAAATTATTTTGCTTCTGCTTTTTATATTTTCCAGCCATCTGTGTGATGATGCATGCTCAGTTTTTCATTTCTGTTATTGAGTAAATTCAATTAAATAACCTGCCTCTCTAGGGGCTGATCTCAACCTTTTGTTCATAACTTTTTTACAACATTTTTTAACTTATTTTCTTTGGAGTGATCAAATTTATGTTTGGTTTCACTCACTACAACTCAGTTTTCGTTTTCTTTTTCCTTGCTGCCTTGGGGCTAGAATGACCAGTTCCAACCTAGCAACCCAAAAGCATTGAGCCAGATCTATTGTTACAAATACAGAAGTTCTTTAAGCAGACTTTAAAAAACTTCAGGTGATCGAAACATTCGTTTTAACTTTTTAAGGAACCTCAACCATAATTTGTCAAACAGGTCTTGGTTCTAGAAATGCCATGTGCACTCTGGACAATTCCAACCACAAAATTTCTTCTGGTTCCTGTTTCCCAACTAAATCACATGAATTT
Source organism: Picea mariana (assembly GCA_032191745.1). Classification (NCBI taxonomy): domain Eukaryota; kingdom Viridiplantae; phylum Streptophyta; class Pinopsida; order Pinales; family Pinaceae; genus Picea; species Picea mariana. Next base: position 190,729 of record JASDQU010103773.1, on the reverse strand, counting down.
TTAACATTTCTATTTTAAAACTGTCTGAGAAAAGTAAAAAATATCTCTTTCCAAGCCTGGGCACATTTTCTGCAGTCGTGAAATTTCTTCTGCAACTGCAACTAGGGCACACTTTTCTTTTGTTCAAAAATGTCTTTCTGCTGCTCTTCTTGCTACACTTTCTGAGAAAAAATGGCTACTGTGTTTTTGAGGAAGAACGGAATCATGGATCTATCTGATACTCTCCTACACGTGCTTTATCTGTCATGTGGATCTTTCTCTGCAGGAATTTTCTGCCGAAAAAGATTGTATTCTGTTCTTCTCTTTCTGATGGGTTTCCTGCGCACATGCTGGTCGGGCTGTTCTCTGCAGAATGTGAGGTTGTGGATCGACAGTCTGCTACAGTCTATTATCTGCCTGTCTGCATCTTTTGCACTTGATCGATGGTCTGCTACTATCTATTTTCTACGTGTCCACTTCTTGAATTTCCTCTGTGAGGCATGTCTGCTTTGTTTGTTTTCTGCATGTCTGCACCGGGCATCGGATTTCTGTCCTGCATGGGCATCAGATTTCTGAATTCTGCTGTGCTTCATGCTTTTGCCGGCCTTCAAATTTCTCCTGGCTTCATTTATTGTCAGATTTGTTTCGGTTCTCTGCCTCTGGTTGGTTTGTTTTCAGATTTGTCCTCTCTCTCTTTTTACTTTATTTCCTACTCTTTCGAACTTATAAAATTTGATAGCCAGGTATAAAATTTCGAGACTTTTGAAAAACCCTTTCAATTGATCAATTAGATTGAATAAATTTGGCTTCTTGTTTTCTTTGCATGTCCATAAATTCTGTTTCTCCCTTGTCAGTCTTAGCATTCACATGTGGATCCTCCAAAATTGGACTCTAACCTTCACAGACTCTGGAACAGGTATCATGCTTTGCTACCATGTAGGGTTTTAACTTTTATTCAGGTGTAGAACAAAATAACACATGCACATAAATATGGAGAGAATTATAAATGTCACTATATATTAAATTTTTATTCTGCAGCATTTGCATGATTGGGAGCCCAAGGTAGGCTAGCCACTACACACATTACTTTTACCACTCTCTCTCATGTTACTCATTCCTCATTGCATCATTATATAGCACCCTAGGTTGGTTTACTGATCTAACTACTAACCTTAACTTCTAAATGTTATAATGGTCATATATTACTGACATTAACATCTACTATCTTATAGTTCAATAATATAAAAGATATCTTAATGCTAAGTTAGAGCTTGATGATATTTAGTCCAACAAATCACACGTCTAAGTTGAGCATTGTGACAACATCTGTCATATGCGCATTAATAATGAAATATATATGAAACATCTTGAGGGCTCTAAGACTGGCAGGCCTTCTTTTTTTCTCTGTTGTAGAAAGTTATACTGAAATTCCTTCCCACTACCCTGTAAGTCATATGAGTTGATTTTCCATTATTCTAAACTTCCTTCCTGTAATCCTTAATGTGTGAACGTGCATTCTAGTTACATTAAACATGGTCCTGAAGAGTGTTTGTTGGAGGTTATAGGTCTGAGCCAAATGGTCCAGGAAGTCAAAGTGACTGAATTAAGTGGAATGCTTGTAAAGATGTTTGGTTTGTTTGAGCTGAAGTATGTACCGTGAGTTCCAACATTGGTTGATGTAAGAGAATGTAGCTGAAATCTAATCTGCTCCTAATGAGTATAGTCTTTCCCATGATTTTCTTTTTTTTCAATTTCTTTAAAGTTTATTCCTCGAGGGCTCTTGAGAGTAAATTCCGGGAGCATAGTATGCAGGCATAATCCATTCGGGAATGTGTGCCTAATTGAGATAATATGTTTAGAAGCACATGATTTTCAGGTCTCAGATTATTTTTGGTGTAGGATTTTTCAGAATGAATCCTTGTGTCGAATTTCTACATTTAGTGCCATTATTTCAGTCGATATTTAATTTTTGCGATGATGACTTCTAGATTGATTTATCTCCTTGTCTCTTGGTTGATTAATTCTGGATATCATGAATTGTATGTTGGATATATGATTAGGCTTCTTGAGCAATGTTAACTAGGCCAGAAACTATAGGTTGGATTGAATGACTTTATCTTAATCTCTACATTACCTGACATATGGAGTACATATAATTGTTTTCCATTGCATGGATTCACTGCTTTAATTCATATTCAAAATGAAAATGAACAGAAAAATTAGGTACACAGCGATTCAATGCTCCACATGTTTTCTTTGCAGGTCCGTGCTGAGAATGGAAGTGCTAAAAGGAGAAGAATAATAGATGTGGGCGCAAATCTATTTGAGGTGCTAGAGGGGATTGATTTTTATAAACTTGGTCTTAAATTTTTTTGGGCTTGGTTATGTTCAACAACAGGGTCCTCTGAATAGTGTCATGCATTAATGCCAAAATGCGTGGGTCGATCCATAGGATAACATGATCTTTTTGCGATTAGTAATTGGAACTTGAAATTCCTTACTCTTGGGCTTGGGTGAATACTTAAAGACAAATGCTTATACAGACAATTTCTCTAATCTCTTGTACAGAAGCATTTTACCTCTTACAATATGAATAACCAGATCTACTTTGATGCCCTAAGTTAAACTGTATATTGTGTGAGAATAGGATGCATTTTATTTTTTACTCTGAAGACTTGCATGACTTTTGTTATTTTCTCTCAAAGCAGTGTAATTGTAACTTGTAAGGACTTCGTGGATCCTATGATGAGATTTCATTCACATTAATAGTCTCCTAATTGTTGTCTGTATTGTGAATAATCCCCCACATGGATAACAATCATGAGACAGTTGTTTATGAGGAATTACCTGCAACAAAAGCATTGCCAATCTGGAAGCTGGCTTTGGTGTGTATGTGCCCAGGTTGATGTGATAGCACCTCCCTTACTCCAGTACTAACATCGCTGGTGGTTTTGGTGTTATGCCTCGTGGGCCCTCTCTGGCTTGTGGTTGTTATTTATGTGATGCCTCTAAGTGCAAGCTATATTACTATTGTGGCATATCCCTATGATGGGATTTTGTTTCACATTAATACTCTCCTAATTGTGTGTGTGTGTGTGTGTTGTGAATAATCGCACATGGGTAGTGATTGGGAGACATAAGTGGTTTACAAAGCATTACTCCACGAAAAGCTTTGCCAATCCAGAAGTGGGCTTTGGGTGCATGTTCCCAGATTGATGTGATTGCATCCTCCATCACTTGGTTCTAATGTTGTTCGTTGCAAGCTATCTTACTATAGTGGCATATGCCTATGATGGTTTTCGTTCCACATCGATAATCCTCCTATACTATGTTAGACATGGTTTTGTATAGAGTGAGAATCTGACGTTTATATTAAACATTATACTCATCTGAGATGTGATGCAACTTAAAGTCTTATATTATTGTAACAAAGTTAATTACTGTAAAAATAGTAGACCTTAATGTACAACAAAATATGGCATTTCAAAGAAGTATAGGAATCAAAAATCTTGCAATACCCTTATAAAATTTACAAAGCATCTTACATTATAGTAATTGGAAAATGAAGAAATCAAGTAAAATATCAGCAAAGACAGGAAACATTTTAGTTAAGAGATTAATGCAATTACGAATTATTTAGTGCAATTCAGATTCAGGGCAAATTGATATTGGCTCAGGTCCTTGTATTTAAATGCTTTGACTTTGACTTGGAGCACTCATTTGCCACTTGTATATGATGCTGGACAAAATTGCTGAAATGTACCCATTTTTAAGTATTTGCGAGGGCTATGATTCAGATCTCTGAGAGCTAAATATTTTACTTTCACCTTAGAGATCACGGGCAAAGCACTGAAGAAGCACACGTTACCAAGCATTTAATAAACAAGCAACATGCATACAGTCTCCTAATACAATTAGAACAAGAGTCCTCAATTACCAGGCCTTCCTGGTTTAAACGAAGAGTATCCAATTGATGCAACATTCGATGTTTCCTTTCTTCCTCGATTCAAACTTTCATTTTGAAGCGATCATCTCCAGTTGCTATTGGATTCCAATGGCAAACCTTGACAAATGTGAATAAACCTAAATATGTCCGTCACAAGCCTGTTTGATATAGATGCTTGAATTATATTATGAATCATTGATGCAATCAATGACTTTAACTTATTAGCCATCATGAAATGTATATTACAAATCCTCAGCTTTCTAAATGCCTTTAGTTCTGCATCCTTGGTTTAAGTTTTGCCAAAACATGGTCAGGTGACTTGTTCTGTGTTTACCTGAAACCTAGGTCCTCTTATTTTGTCTCGGGTGGTTTCGATTTATATCATGCAGTTTGACAGTTAGAAATCTAAACTTTTTGCAATTCCTATCTATTGGAAAGTTTGTTTCTTTGAAACTCTGATCATTTGCCATTTTCTTTATTTAAACTCCAAACTCTTCTTTGGTGTTTAGGGTCAGCATAAATATTGAGCATGTGCATTTCAATTGTACTCTGTCTTGCAAAAGTTGAAGGACAATTGGTTAAAAGCTATTTTGCAAATATGTAGGAACTGAGAGTTGTCAGACTGAAAACTCAGAACAAAGGGATAAAAGTGTAACACCAAAAGGGTGAATCATTTGGTAGAAAAGTAGTTACGGATAAAGATGAGTCTTACAGTGGATTCAAAATTGGAGGATGAGTGAATTTGCCAAAGCAAGCCCCCAAAGTAGAGAAATTGCATGCAAGGAAGTGAATTATGCAGTTCCATATCTATGCTTTGATATGTTCTGTAAATGTAATTTTTCTTCAGTGGAAAATGCTATTTGGAAGTGTTTTCCCTTGTATTCTTTTTAACCATCGAATGGTTACAAACAGTGCATCATGGCACTATCCATATAGCTATGAACATTTATGATTTATTCCATGGTATTCTGAGGGTCCTTGTAGCACTTGTTATCTTCCTACTGGCTTGCATTCTGTAAGAGCATCCTTTGAATACACATTTTCTTATTCACTTTTTGAGCTGCGACAGCTTGTACTTAGCATATCTGTGTTCTTTGTCTGATTATTACTCTGCTTGATTGATGCTTGATTGAGTAATGTTAATTTTAAAATAAGCAAAATTTAAAGCAGTAACATCCTTTCTCTGTCAATGATGTTTTCAGGCTAAGATTGCAGGAGTTGCTGGGGAACTGGGACGAGAAGTACATGTTTTTGTCAATCCAGCTGCTAGAAATTCACATAACCCAAAACCGATTTCAGGTTTGTAGCTTAGCTCCTGTCTTCAGATGTTGGTTTGCTTCTTATCTGTAGTAGTAGCCGTTAAATCTCAGCATTCCTATCTAGTGTTTTTTTTGCAATATACTTACGAGCCATTTTTACAGACGAGCCAGATGACTTTTACGAGTTTACTACAGAGGATTATATTCGACTGTTGGCAAGCAAGAAACAAGGTGATTTTTAGGTTGGTTTATGGTTTCTAGAATTCAGGTTTTATAGGCTGATGGCTCTCAAATTGAATATATTCTGCAAATAATGAAACTACCATGTGATGAATCTTGAACATGTCACCATGCATCATGGAGACATGGTTATTGTTTCTTTCCAAAATATGCTGGCAATAGGAAATGCAGTCACTGCTTAAATCTGTCATATACATAGAGAATGCTGTTCGAAGCAAATATGCTTTTTCATTCTAGGCTAAATTACTTCAATGGCAACAGAAAGCATTTTGAAGACCAAAAAACTCCGTGACGCAGAACTGGCTGCTTGCAGAGCAAAGATAACTAAGGTTTGATATCTTGACATTAAAATAGTACATATTAAATATGTATATAATCTGACAATGATGGAAGTGGTAACTTTCAATTTTTCCACGAGCATGTCGTAGTTAAATTTGAAATTTTCCTTTCTATTGGTTTTTGTAGTTGACCTTTAAAATGATTGTTTTTATTGGATTATTCCTTTCTTGGGTGCTCTTGAAAGTTCTCTAATTTGTGCTTTGTGGTTTTCATTCTTCTATCCGTTTTCTTGTTTCTTGATATGCATGTATACTGTGCACTGTATTATGTTCAACTTCCTTAAATTCAGTCTGCTTTTTTCATCATAAGTTGGCCATTGTGAGCATATTTTCAATAATGATTGATTATTTAGCCTATTGGATGTGTTCATTCATTTGGCTTGGATTGAGCAGGCAGTAATAAAGGTGCAATTTCCCGATGATTATCTAATAGAGACAACTTTTCATCCATCAGAAACGATTTCAATGCTGATGGATCTGTTAAAAAAAGTGATTGCACAGCCAGATGTGCCATTTTACATTTGTGAGTTCATTTTACCCTTCAATCCTTCACAGAAAAGTGGGTTGGCAACTTGTGATTGGAATTTTACTAAAGTTTTGTAATTGAAGCTTTCAGTAAACAGATTTTTGAGTTTATTATGTTTAAGATTTTGTTTTAAGGTGTTAAGAGAGTAAATGATATATTATCATCTGTGGCTGCATTGTTTCATGCATGTATTCTGACCACAAAGTAAACAAGTTTTCTATTCTTTCTGCTAGAAAGAAAGTACATTAATTTCTATAAATAACCAGCAGTCAATGGGACTGCTACGTGATAATGAACACAAAAAGTGTGCAAGGGACAATGAATTTGGTTGTTGAAATGGTGTAATATTAAGAATACAATAATTAAAGAACAAAGTATGAGGTAGCTCAATGCTGTATGAGGATGATTTCATCTCTTGGGAAAATGTATTAACTTTAGGCATCTAATGGGGTTCTCAATGTATGATCCTAGGTAGCTGTCTACCTGAAAAACGTAGTATTAAGGATGCATGTTGAGCCTTTACTTTGTACTTTGATAGTTGTGGCTTTTAAAGGGTACTTCTTAAGACAATAAATGGCGTAGGAGCTTCACTAGTAATGGGTGGAGTAATTTCGACAATCGAGTTGTCCGAAAAGCCTGGGAAGAGCACAACCAAAAGATGGACTGCTTGCTTGCTTGCAATAAGAATTGTTCGTGCCTCCCGCCCACCAAGAAATAGGGAAAGAGAAAGATTGACCCAATTTCGATTCGGAAAGGTAAGATAACTTGATTTGTTGTTGCATGGCTCGTTCTTCACCGCTTTCCGTTCCCCCCTTGGGCTGCGTTCGACATATAGCCAAGTGGTTAGTGGTTATAGTCTTTGGCACCCCACATGCATAATTGCTAAAGTACAAATCCTTCTATCTATTTTAGTCGAGAGTGTGCATGCTTATGGCCTGAGGTAGAGCAGTCGAGGGTATAGGGCGGCCCTTGTTGTTCTAAAATACAAGAATCTTCATTCAATGCCATTTCCTATATAGTTGACTTTGACTAGTAAGATGAAAGGAAGGTGTAATTTTCTATCAAGTGCTGTTATTCTCCTCGATGTGAAAAATGAAACAATGGGCCTTGATGGAGTGTACCAGTTGATCTATCTCCAGTGAAGTGTCGGGCAGCTAAGTCGGTATGGAAGAATAACGCACCTAAGTGGTGTGAAATTTTTCTCTATTCTATCCAATAGTACGAGGCTACGAGTTGAAAGAACCTTACTTTGTCGGGTCCTATTCTTCTTTAGAGTGTCATTCTCGATACTATAAAGGTCAGCACTGAAGAAGGAGGAAAAACAAGAGATTGGTTCTACATTTCAATCGTTGTTGGCTCAGAGATGACACAATTCCCATCCATTCCATGGAAATGGGCCAGTTTAGAGATCAACGGATCACAAATAACATATCTATGGTCCCATAGCCGCCTATCGCCCGGCTTTGAAGAAGCGCTTTGCCCTTCTCAGTGCCCGAGCATCACATCTATCTGGTCAAACAGACATGAAATCCAATGCATGCAGCAGGGGCTTGCTTCTTATTGGATAGAGGATTGGTCCACCCACCCCCTATCAGTTTCCACTTTTCCATTTCCAATGTAAGAATTTTGTATATGGTATCTGAACTACAATGCCTGGTGCGATCTATCTTGGTGCAATCTATCCATGTCTTACTTCGAGCGCATGGTTCACAATACCTTCTTCCACACTCAATAAGAAAGGGAAAATTCCATATCTCAAAGGTGCCTCATGAACGGGAAAGAAGCACCATTGGGGTTTGTTAAATAAAAATCATGTAGAATTTCTTTCTTTAACGAAGCAACGCAACTCATAAGAAAAGAGATTCTTACACAATAGACAAGCAAGTGGATGGGATCTCCCTCCTATACTTCAGTAGAAAAGGGATGGATATAGAGATTGGATAGAATTAGAACCTAACTAAGAGGGATTTTGAAGTCGACCAACCCTCCATCTCTTTAGATTAGAAACCCTTAGGTAACGAAGCGAAGAAGCATGAGCAATTAAAGTGACTCAACTTTTGGCCCTTTGTCCATCTCTGTCACTTTTCCTAGAGCACCTAACGATAATAATCTACCAATAATAATATTAATCATACTTACAATAAAAACATAAGATATCATTGGACATACTAGTTGAGCAAAAAAATAGTATGATAAAACATATAAAAACATGCATAAATAGGAATTGGTTGATGATGGTGGAGAGTTAGGGTTTTGTCTTCAGGGTTTTGTAGGTCATGCACATTGACATACGACTTGTTGACTATTTTGATGACTCGATCATAGAAGATCAAATATTTGTCAATTATCCTTTGGTGACCTCCATAGAGAATAGTTTGGATGGTTATAAGGGTAGAGAGCTAGGGGTCCAAAATGAGCCACTTTCACAAACTATTGCTTTTGGAAGCTATTAGGTTTTGATCTCTTGTCAGACTCGCCAGTATTATCTGTCAGGGACAATAATGGGTTTTAGGCGGCGATACTTATTTCTGGTCGAGGTTTTGTGGAGGAAAGCAATGGCACAATTATTCATACTGACAGACTAGATGCCGTCCTTAATTCAGGTACTCAGTGCGGTATTTCCAACAATTTTCCAGAATCGGGGTTTGTTTTCCATATTCAAGGTGTTTTTTCGAGTGTGTCGTTGGAGGGCTTGCAGACTGGGGAGGTTATCTCGTCGTCGGAGCCGGCCAAAGGCTCTAGTTGTATTGGAGGAGGGCTTGATTTGGACTGTTTGGCAGGGAGCAAGGCGATTCCAAAGAGGATTTCAGGTGCCGATAACGAACATCCGGGAGGGATTAATGCCATCAGGTACTTGACCTACGACAATGCTGCTATTATATATGTAATTATGCATTTCTGCTTGATATAGCGAAGGAAATTGATTTATTCCCCTCAAACTGACTAATCGACCCAGGCTGATCGACCTATTCTACCAGTTCAGGAAAGTGATAACCTTACCTGAGCTAGCTAGATTGAATTGAGGGGGGAAATAAAGAACTATTTTCTTCCTTCAAGCCTAAGCTAGAAGGCATAACTCTAGCTCAAGACCAAGCATATTTCTTCTAGGGCCTGAGCAAAGAGAACTAAGGTAAGTACCCTTACGTATTATTCCCGAAGTGTCACCTCTCTTACGTTCATAAGGATTCAATGCTTGCAGGTCATGTAGGTTATAAGAAGAGACCTTATTAAAGAGTTTAAAAAACCCAAGACAAAGCAACAATGCATATTAGAACTAAAGGAGATCAAGCAGGATGTTGGAGAATCTATCTAGGACTATGACCAAAGGTTCAAGGACCTACTAGGCAAGTTGACCTTCATAATACATGACATCCAACACAGAGAATGGTTTATTGTTGGATTGTTGCCCCACATTCACATCCCTCTTACTTAGCAAAATATTGCCTCCCAGGAAGACGCATTGGATATAGCTATAAGGTTGGAATCCACACCAGGAGGACTCGTCGAGCCCTCATCAGGCTTGGCGCAGGTACATAACCAACTGGCCACCTTGACCAAGCAGCTGCGGGAGATAGAAAGAGGAAAAGTAGTTCGTGAGAAGGTGTGGTGTACTCGCTGTAGAACAGAGGGACGTCACAAAAATGAGTGCCCACTACTTAGAAGCTATACTAGTGCGACAGGCGCGTCGAACCCATTTCCCTACAGAGGAACCTCTGATTGGTGTGATATATGTAGAGCTTGGGGACATGAGCCTACTAAGTGTCTTATGTTGCAGAAATCTCAAACTTCCATTAAGACACCCTTGTGTGATCTTTGTAAGTCTATGGGGCATGATGTGAACAATTACAGATCTTTGGAGCTGATGAAGGAGTGCACATCAGATGCTTACCATGTGCAGGGAACATAAGACAATTCAGGAGTAGGACGGGGAGGCTTCAGGACGAGGAGGTGCATACATTTGTTATAATTGTGGGGAGGTTGGACACATTTCCTGATTTTGTACTAAACCTCAACCACGATGCATACACTGATGCGACACTGAGCATGATACATAACACTGTCCAAAGATTATACCTAAATGGGAAGAAAAGAAGAGACGATGTAACATGATCACTGTAGAGCCTAGGAAGGAGCAGGAAGAGGTACTTAGAGTATTGGTGGTCACTTGAGGAGGTGTGAGGACTAGCCTGGATGCAAAAAAGACTCTGGAAAACAAAATAAGGAAAGATGCTCCCTTGCCACCCCAGTTTGAGGCCACGCAACAAAAGCAGTTCTTGCATGATGCTATGGAGTCACCGAAGAACACACTAGTATTTCATAAAGAGCCTCAAAACCCTAAACAATGTGAACCTCAGCCTGAAGATCAAGTAAATACCTTTTTGAAGTGTTGCATCAAGATTCTGAATGATCCCCATGTTTCCAAGAGATTGACTGAGTTGTTGATGAGATGGATAGCTAGGTTGGAGGATGATTATATACATATTTCTACACCTCTACCTAAGAAACATGTTAGGCATGTGAAGAAGAAAAGAAATACAAACAAAGAATTTAAGATGGCTATGGAGCTTCGGGGCTATGAGATGCAAGAAGTTATGTTGAATCTTGGATCTTATGTTAACATCCTTCCGAAGAAGACTTGGGAGTAGATGGGTAGGCCACGGTTGGTATGGTCATCCATCCAACTGAGATTGGCAAATCAGTATAAGATCTATCCTATAGGATGGGTAGAAAATGTCGAAGTAAATATCAATGGGGTGAAGACCACAACTTATTTTGAAGTCATTGATATCATGGACAAAAAAGATCCCTATCCAGCTTTTCTTGGGATAGACTGAGCTTTTTATAACAATGTTGTCTTGAACTTGAAGCAGAGAAAGGTTTCATTCGAAACAGAGGAATTGCACATTGTGGCTCCCTTGGATCGAACTGAAGGTGATAGGTTCACTGAGCCTATTAATGATGATGTATAGAGATCTATTCTAGAGAATATATACAATATCATCGCACGAAAAGAGGATTATGTGAACCCCACTGTAGATGGGGAACTCAATTGGAGGTGTATTTTCTCTTTTGATACAGACTCAGAATAAACTTCTAAAAGATGGAAAACTAGTGGATATGAGATGTCATTGTGGAGTTGTGCATATGTGCAAAAATTTGTGTGCTAGATTGGAACTGAGTTGCGTGACCTTCCCCGGTTTGATGGAATGAAGTCGGTACCATAATTTGTGGCGCATATGGAGAAAATGGTGTGAAAAGATCAATAACTATCATCAATGGAGGCTGCAATAAAAGGAACGCCTATGCGTTGGTAGGAAACCCATAGAAACAATGATAGACTAGGCGCATGTAGCACAGTGCATGACTCTCCGATTCCAACCCTCTCAGGAGTTAGAATAGCGGAACAGGTACAAATGTACGTGAGATCTTGAAGAACATGTTTGGTTTTGTCAGATAAGATGGACAAAGAAAGGCTATCTGATACAAGAATGGGTACACCACTTTGTTCACACCTTGGAATCTATCCCTCAAAGCTAGTATGTGCAAGAAGAAACTAGGAGATAGGAATGAAATTGGGAAGCGTTGCCTAGATAGTTCTATCTTACCTTTAGATTCGTGTCGAAGGATCTTGCACTCACTGGTCTCTTGCAGTAGATCAAGCATTTTATTTTCATCTTGCACTCACTGGTCTCTTGCAGTAGATCAAGCATTTTATTTTCAATGGTGAACAACCTGAGTACACTAGTTGAGCCCCGAAAGTCGTCTGCTTGTGACACAAAGAACTAGAGAGAATGAGTAGACCAATTTGCTGCAGGAAGCTAGACAAAGAGGAAGAGGGACTGAGAAACATGAAGATTGATAAAACCACAAGTGAAAGGGAGATTAGAGGGAAATACCCTAGGACTAGTCAACCTTATTTCTAGGATCCTTTGAAGACAAAAAAGTGCAATATAGACTCTGACGCAAACCCGAGAATGGCTATTATTTTAGATTATCGAGACAAAGAAACTGTTACTCAGGTAGTGGAGCTGCTGTGTGAATATGAAGATTTGTTTTCCAATAATTTTGATGAGATGAAAGGGGGTTTATTCGCTTGTCCGCATCGGGCAAGGCATAGTAGGCTCCTTAGGGCAGATTAAAATAAAGCTGAAGCCAGTTGCACGCCCAATAAAAAAGAAACCATTTAGGCTGAACCTGAAGTATAAGGAAAAAGTGAAGCAATGACTTGATAAAATGTTAGAGGCAGGAGTCATCTTTCCAGTAGAAGAGTCTGAGTGGATCAGTCCTATGGTCATCTAGCCGAAAAAGAGAGGAGAGATAAGAATCTAATTGGATCTTAGAGGACTAAATGCTGCATGTGTACACAACCCATTCCCCACACCTTTCACAGATGAGGCACTGGAGAATGTGGGAGGTAAAGAGGTATATTCTTTCATTGATGGATTCTCCAGATACCATCAGGTCAGAATTGCCAAGGAAGATAAGACTAAGATTACATTTTAAATAGAGTGGGGTTATTTTGCTTATAATCTCATGCCTTTTGGATTGAAAAACGCACTTGCTGGTATTGGATCGCCCTTATGCTTGGGTCAACTACAGGTACTTATGCTTCCACTAGTTATGCTATAGGTGTTGCTGGTACTGGCTCTGCTACTGGTGCCATTGATGGTGCTGGTCCTATCACTGGTCCTACTATTGGCTTTGCTGGTAGTGGTCTTGGATCAAGCTATAAAACTTATAAGTATGCTGTTGGTGCTCCTTCAACAAGTACTGATGCTTATATATAAGATGCTACTTAGACTGGATCTACGGCTAGATTTGGATCAACGTACTCTTAAACGTGTGCTTAACCAACTGAACCAACTGGTGTACCTATACTTGTCCTTGTTTATGCTTCTAGGTATGCTTATAGCTATGCCTTTGCTCTTGCCTCTGTGGCTGGGGCTCGATATGGATCAATGACTTAAACAATTGAATCTGTTAGGGGTGTAGGATCTCCTTCTTAAGCAACAGGATCAACTGTTATTGTTGTTGGTGCTTAAACTACTGAATATGGTACTGAGTAAACTGCTCTAGCCACCTATGCTCTTGCTTCTTAGCCATCTGAATAATCTGCTCAATTAACAACACAATATACTTCTGCTTCATATATATCACCAACTACTAAATCTACTGGTTCAAACTTCATATACCCTTGCTTTTACTGGATCTACTACCTATGCTGTCTCTGGTGCTTTTAGCTCTACTAATATTGGCTATAGGTCTGGATCACGAAGATCAACATTTGGAACAACATCAGAAAGGTATGGATCTCGATCACTAGTCATAAGGTATGCTGGTAAAGCTGCTGATGCTGGATCTCGAGATGGAAGGTCTGCTACTGCCCATGCTACTGGCTAGGACTATGTACCAAAAATTGGAACAGGGTAAAATGCTACTGGTGGATAAGCTGCGTATGCTCCTAGATATGCTACTAGGTATGCTGCTGCAGGAACTACTTATGTTGGTTCTACTACTGATGATGCTGGATCAAGATTAGAATCAAGAACATAATCAATGGCTTAAACAACTGTTGCTTAAACAACAGGTAAACGTGTGCTTCAACTGGGTCACTTGCATAAGCAACAAAATCAAAGACATAATCTACAACATAACCAAGATCAAGATCAGAAGCTGTTGCATCATCGACACAATCAACAGGATCTGCCTTTGCCTTAGATTCTACCATTGGTCCATCGACTGGATGCATAAGTGCTTATGTCTTTTCCTTCGTTACTTATGCTGGTGGTGGATATACTATAAATGTACCAAAAGTCAGAACAAGCTACTTTGTTAAATATACTGAATCCACTAGATCAACTAGTTTAACAACATCTACTGAAATAGCAGAAGAAACCTATAAACTTATGCTCATGATGCTTGCTTAGCTATGGGTACTGGTGCTAGAACTATTACTAATGCTTACTCTGCTACTACCTTTGCTTCTATCCCAACCTATGTCTTAGCTTATGCTACTGGTGGTGCTGGATATACTACTGCTAGTGGTGTTGGTTCAAGGTCTTCAACTTCATCATCTGAATCAACAGCTTCTTTGATAGGTGCCGAAACTGGGTCTACTAGGTCTACTTATGCTTCTAGGTCTTGATCTCAATGTGTTGGTGGTGTTTTTTCGACTGCTTAATCAACTTCATCGATTGCTTCAAAGTTCATATACATCACATGCTTCTAGGTCTACTGAATCAACCATATCAACTGCGTCAACGACTGCTTTATCCCGATCATTAGTACCTGGCTTTGTTCTTGCTGCTTAAGCTGCTGGATCAAATATTGGTTCAAGTTAAACAACAGGAACTAGTGTTGGTGGTGTTGGTACTACAACTAGCTTTGATGCTGCTGGTACTATATAAGCTTATGCTGGTGGTAGTTCTAGGTAAACATGTGCTTTTGTTGGATAAACTACTGAATCAACGTAAGCTACATGTACTACTGCTTCTTCAATTGATTCAACAGAATTTACTGGTCCAAAATCTGCTTCTTCAATGACAACTTCATGGACTGGATCTATTGATACACCTACTTCTTTTTCTTATAGAACCACTGGTGCTCCTGCCCATGCTATTGTATATGCTTATGAGTATTAACCTGGTAGAGTTGCTGGACAAGGTGGTGCTATTGAAGCTGCTCTTGCTTGCACTGATGCTTCTGGTAGGTCAAGTAATTAACCTTTTGCTAGAAACTTATAAATATGCACAAAATCTAATTTACTCAGCACAAAAATTAGATAGATTAGATCGTTTCTAGCTTAGATGCAGATAGGGGCGGTATCGTTATATCATAAGTAAGGCCGTATCTATTCCAGAGGCAGGAAGAAAGGCAAGGGGATAAGGAATAAATGGGAGCAGGACCAAGTGAAGTTAATACAGATCCTGTTATAAAGTCAGTAGTATCCCTTCCATTTCTAGATAAAGATAAAGAAGTAGATCCACCAGTATCTGAGCTAGATCGAGTTATTGTCCTTTATAGTACACTTGGAAATAATCTAATCCTCACAGATATTGCTCCAAGCAACTTAAAGTAGGCTGTACCCAGGTAAAGCGAAGTTGCCCACCGTTACACTATCACCCCAAAATCCACCACGTGATAGTTTTAAAAACTGAAACCGGTACCGGAACCGGTCGAGGGTCCAACCTGAACTGGAACCGGAACCAGTAATGAACCGGTAGAACCGGTTTTAAAAAAAATACATAAAATATTTAAATTTTAACAAAAAAAATATATTTTTAAGATTTTAAATCATGTTTCCAAAGCATTAGAGACAATTAGAGACAACATATCCAAAGTATGCTCATGAAAATATCAAAACGACATCAAGTGCAATACATATCTAGAGATCGGAACATAAATACATAATCAAGGAGGCTCTAAATGGCCTCTTCAACATCAAATAACATACTAACTTAGAGTCACTGATATTATAGGTGGGAATGCCAATGAAAAATACAAAATAGCCGTAGGGTAGATACTAGAACCATAGATGGAAGAATCTCAAAGCTCATGAGTTGTGACTGTTAGTAGTCCTCCATGTCATAATCATCAAGATTGGAATCACTACCATTGCTCTCTCCTCCATCCTCGTCCTCCTCGTCCTCCTCCTCCCCTATATCCAATGCAATTCGTGCATTTTTTGATGTGGATTCTAGAGGATGCCCCCTCAAGAGGATCACCATCATCAAAAGTGATCGGCTCTAGCACTAGTTCATTAAGATCCAAGTTGGCTAATGCCAACTCAACACTGTTGTTGAACTTCAAACCCTTATCATCAGAAAACACATCCCACATCTTTGTCTTTCCCTTCAACCACTCTTCTCTCTGCTTGTATATAAGACGGAGGTTGGTGTGCATATACACTACTAAGTCACCTGACATGACGACAAAGAGAAGAGTTCAATAGAAGAGTTTATACTTGAGTGAAGGGTACATTTTTACTAGGGTTGTGACAAAAGAGTTCAACAATCAATGCCACCAACATCGAGGTACATAAAGGGCTTGGTTCTCTTGATTAAACGTCAGTTCCATACCCTCATACATGATAGAATCCAGTGGAAACATTGCAATATTTCCAATCTTGAAATACTGAAAACTGTTAAGTCTGCTGAATTTTGAATGGGACCTGTTATCCATCAAAGTTGCACTAGGATGGACTTCCAACGAGCCGCCAAAGTTTGAACATTGTTGTTCAAAATTCAGAGTTCAGAAGTTCAGCCGGTCGTAAAGACCACCCTTTTCTTTTACATTTCCATAAAAATTTGTAATAAGACATGTTGCATGATGAACTTGTAAAAGGTCTTAGCCACCTTAAGTCCGAAGCGTGAGTTATACTCTGGAGTGTTTTTTTAACTTACTAATTATATTTTGCCGTTTTCAGGCAATTTATAATTTATGAGCTTTTTCACTCAATCCCTCTAGAGCTGGAGTATATGCCCATGGTTAGCCTTGAGCATGGATCTAAGCCTAGTGTCTAATGTATATTACCATGCTAAACATTCTCCTAGAGTCTTATGGAAATGTACTAAGTCCCCCTTAGGTTTTTTTTTAATTTTTTCAGTTAATTAAAAAATTGTTAGAATTTGACAATTTTTAATTAAAAAATAAAGATGTATTAAAAAAGTGTTACTAGGGGACTTAATAGGCCATGGGGATGCTCATTTTTGGACCTAGAGCACCCATATTACCTAAGTACCCACTTAGTTGAGCAAAAATAGTGATTTTAATCACTTAAAAGTCATTTTTGCTCACAAAACCCAAAAAAGTCAAATAAAATCAATAAAAATCAGCAAGGGCAAAAATAAAGGAACATGTGGGGACATGTTGAAGGCAAAATAAAAGCCCAAAAGTCAAGATGATGGTCAAAGGGAACAAATCCGATTTGATTGAGGATTGATTGGTGATGTGTTATCAAGATTTAAGCATGTGCATATTGGGAAGTGTGTCCCTCTTGGAGAGGTGGCGCATCCTTGAGATGGCAGCCCACTATATTGAGAGGTGGCGCACCCTTGTTGCTTCAAATCTTTGTGTTGGCATGTGGATTGGATATGGGAGAGGTGGCAGCTCCTCATCCMACACTTGGAAACCACTTCTTCTCCCACTTGGTGCGCCCTCCTTCATTGAGTTTCCTCATCACTTGCTATATATACAAGCATTCTCTCCTATTGTTAGCGAGCTTGGAGCTTGGGAAGAATAGCTTGTTGTAACTCTTATCATTGTAATATCTTTCTTATGCTAATGGAATAAAGACTTTGGAGGTCAAGATCTATGGTGGTGTGGCTCTTGTATTGGTGAATGTGGTTCATATGAGGTGATTTTGTTTCATGCATTGCTTTATATCTTGTTAGTATTGGCCAATCTATAGGAATATTGTTATTCAAATTGGATAGAGTTGATAATATCTTGTATTTCAATTCTATTGAGTATTTACATTTAAGATTTGATATGCATGTGATGTTTATGTTAAAACTAATGTGCCATCTTGAGTCTTTTGTGTAGGTAACACCTTATCTAACAAGTTCATTGAAAAGGATTTTGTGAATTAGACAGGATCATCTCACCTAGAAGAAGTGAAGGAGCTTGCTTGCATCTTTCATTCTTCAAGGAGTTGGACAACCTTCTTATCTTCGCCTAGTCATCAAAGTGACTCCATTGCTCAAGGGATCCAAGCACTTCAAGTCCTCTCTTTGTCCTCTCTCAAACTCTCTCAAAAGGCTCTTCGGTTACTTGGTTACTTTCATGCAAAGAAGAAATCTGTTATTAAAGTTCATTATTTACTTTGCATAATTACTTTTCTAGATCTACTAAGTGCTTATAGCTTTATATCTCCAAAAAGGGTAGATTCGACAAAGTTTTCTAAGCAATTTTAGCTAGTTTCAATTTCTATATTAAAGGGCTGAAATTTGTTTGCTTCAAAAGATCTTTAAAGTTCATATTTGATAATTAGAGTACTCTTATATTGCTGTTTTAAAACAGTAGAAAAGGATCCTAAGGAGACAAGCTCTTTAGCTTGCCATTCTTAGTTCATTTTTCACTATTTTTCGTAAATTTTCCTTAGTCAAATTTTGGGGCTTTCCTACTAATAACCCAAGACACTTCCAAAGCGTTTTTGGGTGTCTTTTGTTGTTGTTTGTTCGCTGTTTTGTGCAGGTTGACGAACAGATAGGAAAAAACTCTGTCCGTTTCGGGCGGATTAGGAGCATCCGGGACACCCGGGAGCACCCCCTTTACTTAATAAACTTTTGTAAAACATTGTAAAGACTTGTGACCCCCCTAATGAATGGTCACAAGTCACTTCCATAAAGTCTCGTGCAAGATCTTTAATAAAATCAGTGGGACTACAAGCTCTCGCTTTTCATTCCCCCTGGGGGAACGGTGTTTTCGGTGGTGGTGTCAATTTTTTTGCAAATTTTAGCTTAGATTTGATTTTTCATAAATAAAGTAAGCTAAAGTAATCTTTAATCCATCACAAAGCACTGCAATCAATTTAGATTAGTTTTCCCTTTTTTGCAAAGTAGAACTTATTTGCTAGATTAACTTTATTTTCTGCAATTTCAATTTGGCAAATAAACCTTCCCCTCAGCTCCTCGCAAGAGGCTTGGTCAGTGTGGATTAGTAATTAGTCTCACATTTCAATTCAATTATTTATTTTCTTGCTTAAAATAAACAAATTCCCTGCAGCTCACAGTGCGGTTCCTAACCCTTCCAGTTGCGAGCTAGTCTCAATCTGCTGGAAGTAAGTTTCATACATGCTGTGCTGGTCAGTGGTTGATAGTTTAATTAGGACAATCTCTAAAGTAGTTAGCTTAATGCGCGGGAAAACGCCTTGAAGTGACCTGCGAAGTAAGGCGGGCCCTCTCGGGACCTGGCTTCCCACCCGTTTTGGACATTCAACACTTTGAGTGAGTTTTACTGGTGAGACCATTGGGTTTCGGTAAAACTCTCCGCAAGTTTCCAAACAAAGAGCTAACCTCCAAGGAGGCCCAAACCATTTCATTAACTAAACATCAATTTATCCTAATAAAACACGCGAACTACATTGCCCACGATTCACTTTAAGGCACTGGTCTCAATTTTCACATTCAGCAAAGACACATGCTTCAATTTACAATTTGGTTATCTATTTAATTAAAATGAAACTTGCATCTAACACTTGTTTCTCAGTATCCTTTTGATGCAAGTATATGCTTATTGATTATATATCGTGGTGAATGTTTACTTCATGTTTTATCAGTTTATGGTTGATGGTTTTAAAAGAATAATAAACTCCTAGATTTCAATTTTTGTACTTAGCTTATTTCAAAGCCTTAGTATATTTGTTAGGGACTACCCCCCTTGGCTTCGCTAGGAGTTGGCCTAGACGGAGGAGTTGAGGATTAGGTGATAGCACCTTAACTCTCACTTGCCCCCAAGGACACACCAAGTGGATTGAAGATTTCTTCCACGTCTCCCAGGTGTGTATAAGGCGGCCACAGGACCTAAAATTCTACTTTCTCCATATGAAGTCCAATGAGGTTGGAACCACTCTCAAACATCCTGAAACAATTAATGGTAATGTTAAAAATTTAAGTAAAAGGATGAAAATGAAAGATAAAGAAGAATGTCACATTACCATTAATTAATAGGGTGGGTGAAATGGAGGGGGTGGGGACCTCTTTAAATAGCATTAATAAGGCAAAATAACCCTCAGCTGCACACCAAAACGCCTTACAGCTCCAACTTGCATGAGAAAACATGAGCCAAGTACTTGTTTGTTACTTAGGTTTTAGGTTTTAGGGACCAAACCGGCCGGTTTGATCATAAATCGGCCGGTTTGGTCAAAAACCGGCCAACTGGTTCGGTTTATTAGCCGGTTTGAACCGGTCGACCATCAAACCGGTCGATCCCGGTTCCGGTTCGACCGGTTTTTAAAACTCCTATAAGCCCAAATCACTCATATATATAAGCACCAAGCAGAGGAGATCCCAAGGCATAAAATAGATTGTAAAAAGTCGTAGTAAGGCAAGGATGAAAGACCGTACGACGTGCAAAGTCAAGGTAGGTGGGAAGCAAGAGGAAGCAACTCCAAAGCATAAAGCAGTAGAGGCCAAAGGGAATAGGGCTTGCATAGGATTCTTTGGCAACAAAGATATAGGCAGGTGTAAATATTGAACCATTAGATCAAGATTGAGTAGCTTGGGTTGAATCAATAGTTTAACCAATAGCATAGTCCCGACGGTTCTCAGTGATTTGGTATAGATGCTGGATCAAGGTCAACGACTGGAAGGGATGCTAGGTGAGCTATTGGTTCGACTAGTTATTATTCAACTTCAATTGCTTATGGGTAAACAACGGGGTTAGCCACTGTAGCCTTTACCGTGTTTTCTATCTATCCTCCCTGAACTTGCTAAGCAACAAGAATTACAACCAACTGGGATGCTGGAGGCGTTGCTTAAGCTATGGCTGTAGCCTCTGTGTCCTTTGCCTCTACTGATGGGTAAACTACTGGTCAATCGGAATTGGCTTTGTATCTGCCTCCTAAAGCTAGCAGTTGTTGTGAGATTTTGTCGGGTTCGAGGGCTGAGAATGGATGAACAAGAAAAGATCGAGAAGGGTACAAAATGTGAGAAGTGCATAAGCAAATCTATACAATAAATAGTTTATGCCATAGAACCAAATAGGGTAGAAATTCCTCGAACTATTGATGCCTTGGCACCCTCTCCAGGCAGGGAACTGCAAGGTAGTGGGAGGTATCTGCTGTACATGCACGATAGCCTTCTAGACCGGGGAAGATTTAGCCAATTTTTTTAATGGATGAAGTAGAAGTTTCATCCATTGAAGCAACATCGAGAACACCTAGAGCAGAGACTGTTAGAATATGGAGGATTGTGCTCGTTTAACCATTGACGATACCCTCGTCACCCAACCACAGGCCTTAAGCCACCCTCAGAGCACCTTGACCTTGACCGAGAAGAGAATTCTGGCTGCAATCTATAGCCAAGAGAGGCTAAATGCACCAAGCAAAAGAATAGAAACTAAACTGAACAGATGATCCCACCCAGAAGCTAGCGCACCACTCTCCCAGCTTTCCCAGAAAACCTGCGCACCAAACTGCTGCTGCCTGCAACTGCCTGCGCAGATATTGCTCTCACTGCAACTGTTGAGATGACAAATAATGAAACTGGCGCCCTGTATTTATAGTGGACTGGCCAGTCTAACTGGGGTCGACCTGGCCAGTCTAACTGGGCTGACTTCTTCTTCTGGGCATCAATAAATTCAATATAAATATATTTGTTCAGCCGACAACTTGTCTAGGGTTTCCTTCAATTCTTTGCTTCCTTCTGGAGGATTCTAGTCTCGTCATAGGTCATCATAGAGGTTCATACCTCCCGAAGCTACCATAATATTAACACTCCCTCCTAGCTAGGGAGGTATGGTCTTGAGCACAACAGACCATTCAACTGGTAGCACCACTAGCCCCTGTCATTATTATCCGACTGGATAATCTCCTATGACAACTGGTACAATATCAATTTATAGAACACACTTGTGTCTATTCTAGTAGTACACAACTACTCAGACTTTGTGAAACACAATCACAAACTGTCCTTCATAACAAATAACAACCTGCATATAAACAATGTTATGATAAAAACTGTATCATCTGGGCCAATCTTTCACTCACATCTGTGAGATTTGAAAGAATGTTTGCCACCACAGTAGTCTTCATCTACATAGAAACAATGTTATCATAAAACTGAATCAACTGGGCCAATCTTTCACTCACGTCTGTGAGATCTGAAAGAGTGTCTGCCCTCAGTATATAACATCAATAATAATCATCTGGGCCAATATTTCACTCACATCTGTGAGGTCTGAAAGAATGTCTGCCCTCAACATAGAATATCAATAATAGGCTATCTGCCCCATTCTTCTCAACCAAGGAAGAAGGATTGTTTCTGATTTTTGAACCTGGACCATTTTCCACCCTGGGCCATTCTTCCGACACTAAAGAAAGTGTAACTTGGAGAGAATGAGTCTGCCCTCGAGAAATGCTTGGACCATTCCTTACCCTGGGCCATTCCTCCGACACTAAACAAAGTGTAACCTGGAGGGAATGAGTCTGCCCTAAGGAATGACTGTCCTGGACTATTCCCCACCCTGGGCCATTCCTCCGACACCAAACAAGGTGTAACCTGG
>JASDQU010103773.1:129975-168117 GCA_032191745.1 Picea mariana | reverse complement strand
CATTTTCATAATTTGTTATATATTTGATGTAAATGCAACTTGCACCTGACAACTGTTTCTTAGTATCCTTTTGATGCAAGTTAATTTGATTATATATATATCGTGGTGAATGAATGTTCATGTTTATTTTCAGTTTAATGGTTAATGGTTTGATGAAGCAATAAACTCCTAGACTTCATTTTCTTGTACTTAGCTTAAAAGCCTTAGTATATTTGTTAGGGACTACCCCCCTTGGCTTCGCTAGGAGTTGGCCTAGACGGAGGAGTTGAGGATTAGGTGACAACACCTTAACTCTCACTTGCCCCCAAGGACACACCGAGTGGATTGAAGATTTCTTCCACGTCTCCCAAAGGTGTGTATTAGGACGGCAACACAACCGAAAGAAATGAATTTTGGAGAAATCCATTTTGAGTGTTAACATTCCTGAAGCAATTTTTTTTTGATTTTCTCCACCACAAAACATTATCGCCTCTTGAAGATTACATCCAAATGTGGACTTACCAGTTGTTTCACTTACCGAACGAAGAACCTTTTTCAAGCCTGGAATAGAAAGGACATTCTTAAATAAGATTTTCTTACCTCTTGATTGAATATGAACCAAGTTACCGGAAATGTCTACGCAAGGCCTTTGAAACACCGTTCTGCATTTCAAAAGTGGATCTGGATGGGAAACAACTTGAAAACGCCATGGATATGTTTCAAGGCCATTTCCATTTTTGGAAACACCATATGCATAGCTGGAAATGCGTATCCAGCGTTTAAGTCCATGCCTTGAGATGTTTTATGTTTTTGGAAACATTTTAGGTGCATAACATTGCATTTCCACCCGCAAATTCAATGTAAAAACATAAAAAAGAAAAAGAAAAAAAAACCTAAAAACAACTACATAAATTGGTGTCTTCATATGAATCTTCATTTTAGATGAATGTTTCATGTTTTTGGAAACATTTTAGGTCCATACCATTGCATTTCCACTCAAAAATCAATTTAAAAACATAAAAAAAGAAAAGAAAAAGGAAAAAAAACCTAAAAACAAGTACATAAACCTCTGTCTTTAGATGAATCTTCATTTTAGATGATATTGGTAGAAGTCTTGACACTAGTGATCTTGATTCTTTGATGTAGTTATGGGAAATTCTTCAATTACAAAGGATTCTACTTTTAGGGTTGCAATGAAGAACTTGCCTAAAATGACATGGATAGGTAAAAGACAAATGTAGGATTAACTCATTATCAATGTTTTTCTATCATTTTGTATGATGTATCTTAAGTTTCTCTTTTACAAGATT
The DNA here is from genome assembly GCA_032191745.1 of Picea mariana. Classification (NCBI taxonomy): domain Eukaryota; kingdom Viridiplantae; phylum Streptophyta; class Pinopsida; order Pinales; family Pinaceae; genus Picea; species Picea mariana. The sequence goes on along the minus strand of JASDQU010103773.1, from coordinate 166,828 downwards.
TGTGGTTAAAACTTAACAGACTATCAAACATTGATTGTGGTATTCTGATTGGTTTACATAAATCTTGAGGTAAATTGAATTGCTTTAATATACTATTTTATTGATTATTTTCTTCATAATCAATGAGTTGAAGATGCATCAGGCACGGGGATCCAAATGTACAATAAAAGGCACAATAAATGGATAGCTATTTACGCTGCCTTTGACTACAAGGATCGATAAAGAAAGACACTTTTCAATAGAAACTAAACCAAGTAGTTCTACCTTAAGAACAAGCGAATGACCCACTCAGAGGAGTGTTAGGCATCTTGGAGGAGGGTGTTGAGCCCTAGGTAGCATGGGACCACTTGGTTGCTTGCATGGAGGTTTGTACTTAACTTGAGGATGCTTGGGTTAAGGAGTGATCATGTAAGTGTGGTGGACTTAAAGGTAAGAACACATGGCTTATGAGGTAGCATTGGAGCATTGGAGGCCTTTGGAGGAGTGTTGGACACATCTCATTGAGCGCTCACTTTGGGACCCTTGCTTGTTGGATGTGCATGCCTTGTAGCTTGACATGTATCACTTAGAGTTGTAGCACTTCACATGTGGGCCTATCTATTGTTTAGTTATGTTGTTTGTTGTGGGCAAGGTCCTCTTTGTTATTGTTGGCCTTCCTCACCTTTCATATAAATAAAGCTAGGGGAGAGTCTTTCCATTCATCCATTCTTGTTCACTGTATGTAATCTCATGCTTGTTAGAGATGTGAGAGCTAGAGCGAAGTAGTCTCTTTGTATTTTTTCTTCATTGTATTTTCTCTTTGTCTTGAGTGTTCTTGAGGAGATTCAAGAGAAGGCTAGGGTCAGGGTTTTTCCCTAAGAAAACAAGGAAGCTAGGGTTTGAAGAGACCCTAGAGGAGCAAAGGAAGCACTTGATCTTGTAGTTCTTGTGAGAGAAAAAGACAAGTTTTGTGGCATTTGGAAACCATAGTACTACTTGGAGTGCTTGATGTGGAAGAGGGAGATTATCTTGTACATTTGTGTGATTGAAGTGAAGGTGCCAAGGAGGACTTGACGGTGTGTGTGCTAGCTTGTCGAGGATCTTTGGTGGAGTGACTAGCTTTGGTTGGGAGAAATTCTAGCTGGGAGTTGGTCTCTAAGGTTTCTTATGGTTTCCCAAGCTAGAGGTTGGAGAGCATGACTTGTACCAACTTGATTAAGCTATAGTATTTACTTGTACTTCATCTTATACATATATATGAAGTGTTTCTATTCTCCAAATTTTGTGTACTTGCAGATTTGTATTTTCAGCTTATGTTATCTTCATGATTGAGTAGTTTCTAGCACTAGTTATGCACGCTGATTTGACATAACATTGAGAAGATTTTGTTATGTGATTTAACAAACATATAGAAGCTAAAGGGGCATATTTACAACTGTTATAATTAATTTTCAGATCTGTTATATGCTTGGCAAGTGTGCCCTAAGGGATGAAACATTGTTGCATTGGTGTTTATTTTCTTGGGCTGCCTTGTGTAATTGGTTGAAGAGAAGAGAAGAATTTGCTGCTGTAATTTCATTTTTCAGATTCTGCCCTAAGGTTGAAAGGTCATAGGAAATAGCAGGTCCGGGAACCTCAAGGTTGAGGTGAAATTTTTGACTTTGCAATAAAAGTGGTAAATCATAATTCTACAAGAGGTTTGGGGGCCTTCTCTGTTAGAGTGTAACTAGACCACAATTGAGAGGGTGCAGATCCTTCTCTTTAGACACTTCATTAGATGCAAGCAAACGACGTCCATAGTCGCCATCTTTGCTAAGTCTGGCGCCTGCTACCTTCACCTTGAGACTGTTTTCAGCTTGTTCTCACTCCTTCATTGTGTTCGGGACTATGCTCACTTGGTAGCAAGTTGGGATTGATACCCTTACCTAGCCTACTGTTCATCAGAGTCCATTGCTTTGGCTAGCCCCCTCGGACAAGCTCGTGGTTGGTTTGTGGGGGTTTTGGATCTTGTGTAGTGTGTAGGTATTTCGATAGACAGACTCCCCCTATTTTGATTCTCACTTGATGCACTTGACTGACTGTTACTGACTAGGAAGGAGTTGAATAGGACCACTTGAGATGACATCTATAGGTAGTATACTCAGATCACTTGAACAGATTTGTCAGGTGGGTTATGTCCGAAGACGACCCTTTATGCATAGCACTTCATGGAGCTAAGGGATAGACTCATTGTTCGACCTCCATACACGCATCGCCATTGGATGCATGCTCTTTGCATCCTTTTGGGCCAATTCAGATTGGGTTCATAGAGCACTAACTCAATCAGTTAGATAGGGCTTGCCAATTGTGCCGTCTTTAGGAGGTTGAGACCAAGGAGCATTTTATTTTTCGTTGTCCTCTTTATTATGATATTTGAGGGAGGTTCCATTTGTGTGTTTAGGGATTCACAAACCCGTTCCAGTTTCTAGTAGTATGTCAACCAACGGTTCTTGGCTCTATACATTCAAGAGGCACTCAGGCTTTGGTCCTAGATTCTTTAGCCACCCCCTAGACCAACCTCTACTTGGATGATCACTTCCTTCTTTCTGGTGCTTCCATCTATCCGGGGTACTGAGAGATAGATCGTTAGCAGTGTGGCTCTCAGATCTTGGTCAGTGCAATTTTGTGGGACTATTCCTACTCCTTAGAAACCCTAATGATGTGGTTGTCCTAGATCACAAACAAGCAGTGAGATGAGGACACCCAAGCCTTAGCAACTGGTGATGTTGTCTAGATAGCAATCATACACAATCCAAATTATCTTCCTGCTCCTTTTCCAAACAATAGTCTATCTAGAGTTTTTCGTTATTTGACCTCAAATGTTAGGGAAGTGAGTTCTAGCAGATCCTTATACACATATTATTTGTGTTCTAGATTCTAGGTGCATTTCCCCTAAATTTTTTTATGCTATTAGTGCTCAGTTTCTAGGTCTTAGCTTAGAGTAGTACCTCACCTTATTTTAATGTGTATCTTGCATTATTTAGCCGCTATTTCTCGTGCTCTCACTAGGCAGTTCAATTGATCGACTTTTGTGGTTATCGATAAAATTATCTTATCTTATCTCTTGATGTTGCCAAAGGAGAAGAGATGACAAGATGACAAGAGGGGGGAAGGTGATATGGATGGGTGCTTATGTAGAAACATCATAAAGGGAAACTGTATAAGAGAACATGGAATGGGTGTCTAATTCCAAGGGAGAACGTTGTGCTTAGGGTAAGGTGTGTGCCAAAAAGTTTTTGGGGAATGGCAGTGTTAATATTATGGTAGCTGCGGGAGGTATTTACCCCCACGTGTGAACCTGACGAGAATAGAAGACTCCGGGAAGCAAGAGAAACCCTAATGAGTTGGCCAATAACCCTAGAAGCCTTGTCGGCTCAAGAAGATAATTCATATTAGGCTATTAGCCTCCAAGAGAAGAAGTCGGCCAGAATTAATAATAATATACTGAACATACACATACTCAGAAGGAGAAGTCGGCCCCAACAAACTGGCAGGATTACTATAAATACAGGGCGCCAGTTCTCATTTGTCACATCTCAGGACTGCAGTTTTCCCAGTTGGTGTGCACTGCAGTTGCAGTTGGTGCGCAGGTTTGGAGGAGGGTTGCAGGTGCAGCTGCAGCAGCAGCTAGTTTCAGTATTGGCTTGGATATCTCTTGGCTAGGGTTTGGAACATCTGATTAGTCTTTTGTGATGCGCTATCCTTGGGGATTGATGCGCTACTCTTTGTTTGGCTATCTAGCCTAGGGTTTGCTTCCGGAGGAATTCTCAGGTCAAGGTTAAGGTGCTGGGAGGGAGGCTTCGGCCTGTGGTTGGGTGACGAGGGTATCGTCAATGGTAAAACGAGCACACCATCTTCTATATTCTAACAGGCAGAGGGCCTCACAAATCTCATGTCTTTGCAAAGAAAGGAAAGCTCCCTTTTTACGGTGGAGGAGGTATTGGTAGGATTTACAAATGCAACAGAAGGATAGGGGTTTTTGTGTAAAAGCATAACAAAGGTGCTTATGATGAATCTTGCATTTGTTGAACTCGTAGTTCATGGGAAAAAAGCGAAGTGTTGGGGTGCGAGTGGACTGCTGGGTGCAATGGGGGGTAAGAGTTGAGAACAACCTCCCAACTACTATGGAAAGAACTCATATTTGGTTGAGACTATCTTGAGGTACTGTAGCGTATGAATTTTGCATTCTAATACTTGCACACCCTTACCCACCTAGAGGTTGCAAAGTGTTGTCTATTCTTGTGCCATGTTCGTACGTGATCCCTCAATGGTGATAGGATGCTTCTTTAGATGTCTTGTGGTGGATCAGCTTCCTTGAGTCCTCCTACCTTACCCTAAATGTATGACCTCTTAGGGATGTCTAACACTTTGGTAGAGTCCTTGGTTGGCTTCCTTGTTTGCGTTTTTGACCCTTGTTCATTGGTTTGGCTCATCTTGACGCTTAATACACTTGTTTGGGGTATTTCCTAACTTAATGGGTTCAATTTGGGGTGCAAACTCCCAATTGGGTCCATGGTTACTTAGGATGCTTCATTACGGGTCCATGATGACCCAAATCCATTTTGGGTTGCTATTTATGTTAGCCTCTGAGTCCCTAGAGAATCACAAAGTTTGAGATCACCTCTTGATGAGTTGTCATCCTTATCCTTTATGAACTGCCATCCTTATCTATTGATGAGTTGCTAGTGTGTTGGCACTCTTTAATTCACGAGGTGATTACATCCATTTACTATATATTGATATCATTGGATGGATATATAGTAAGAGATGGCTAAAATCTTTCCTGCCAATCTTTTTATTGTTGATGATTGCAGCGTCATGTGACATTCTCCAGGTCGTTCTCCTCTGGACTGAGTTGAGGCGATCTGTGAGAGAGCCCATGTGTTGGGTGTGCATTAGACTCTGGACTGAGTTGTGATGACGTGTGGTCTCTTGTCTACTCCTCTAGATTGAGTTGAGATGACTTGAGATGGTCTCCTGCCTTGTACTCCTCTGGACTGAGTTGAGTCGGCTTGAGATGGTCTCCTACCTTGTACTCCTATGGACTTAGGTAAGTCGGCCTGAGATGGTTCTCCAGATGGTACTCCTATGGACTTAGTTGAGTGATCTGTTGAGTGTGACGTCCTTGTGGGTCAGCACAAGTGGATGTGTTCCTAGTGGCTGAGCACTAGAGGATGTGTCGATCCCTTGCTATATTGTCTGAGAGTAAGATTTGTTGTAACCCTAATTATGTTGTGTAGGGTACAAGTCAGCCCCACCATGTGAAAGATAATTAATATTGTGTAATGATTAATTATATTATTCAGTTAAAGAGGTCAGCCCTATTGTGCCAATAGACACACCTATTGCTGTGTCAGGTCTTGTATAAATAGGAGGAGATCCCCATTGTGGATCTCACTCACTTCACTTGTCTTCTCATAATTTCAGCAACACTTGTACGGCTGAAGTGCGCACCTCTCTTGGGCGCAAGTTTCTAGGTTAAGAAAGCACCCTCTTGTGTGCTAGGGTTTGGTGGTGTGTAGAGGATCTTCTCTTGAGAATATAGCAAAGGATTGCTGGGTTTTTTCCCTTGGTTGAGAAGGGTTTTCCCAGGATAAACTCTTGTGTTCTTGTGCATGGTTATTCTTCTTGTGATCTTGGTTATTGCAACACTTGTGTATAGTATTGCTGCATTGTTTATGGTTCAAGTACATGCTAAATTGAAATAAACTACATATGCATCAACTTAACCATCAAAAACTTAACATTTTTGTCATGTCTCATTGCATAGTTTAACGTGGTATTAGAGCTCTTTAATCTTAAGGGTCTTGGTAGTTTGATGGTAGTGATCCATGGAAGGTGAGGTATTGCAACTCCTCTTGGTAGTGATCCATGACATTGTAGCTTGCAGTGGAGAGATGCTAGTGCAATGCTATGTAAAAATCTTGTGAATCAAATACTCAAATCTATCGTGTAATGGAAAAGAGAAGGCAAGGCCATCTTTCTTTTCCTTGTTAGTTTAATATGCAATTGTTTTACTACATATTTTGAGGAATATTTATTGGCATCTAGAATATGGGATATATAGCAAGGGGGAAAGGGCAATATCTTGTTTTTTATTTACACATCGGTTCACAGATTTGCTCCATCTCAACCATTTTTGCGAATTATCTCTCCAAATTTTTGCAGTCGTGGGCTTGGTCCATTGTGTTCAGTTCCTTCTCTAAGCAGTAGGGTCAGAATTCTACATGGTTTTGTCACTATACTTGACAAAAAAACATTCTACCCCCCACGAAATTGTTGTTCATCTAAACGAAGCATCTTGGTTGGTACATTGTCAAACTTGTTATCAACATCATACACTTTGAAAACCCTAGGATCACTCTTGGAAAGTATATCTCGATCATGCTAATCAAAAGTAGACAATGATAACTCCATTTGATATGGAAGGGCTTGAACTTCGTGGGATTTCATGAAATTTTGAACTGTAGTGTAAGCCTCATTGGTGCCCACTGTGTATTTGTCTACATTGATACCACCCATCGCTTGCTGCTCGTCAACAATGTTTGAGAAACGATGCCCTATCGCTTCTCGAGCAAGACAAATCAAATAAATTGGTTATAACACCCATAACGATCTGCCTGTTCCACAACAGTTTACCAACAACTCTCAATACAACTTTGCCTTTGATGCTTATTCACTGATCTGTAATCATTTGCAATCCACCTACACATTGTTTTCCATAAAACAATGATTTCCATCATGTAATGTGACCTCACACCCATTGACCTCTTATATTTTCCATCAAACACAGTGATTTGTTGAAGCGTGAGAAGCGTGATCGACCTCGAAAATCGGTTTCGGTGGACCTCCTTACTTAGTGATTTATCTCGTCAACCATCAACCCCTTTAAGTGATCTACACTAGATCCAGAAAGCACGACTGCATACATCATAGATCTGCCTAGTGATCTAATCTGCACCAATTGTCCTCAAAACAACAATCCGTTGAGAACCAAAGCAATCATTTGCTCTCCCTCAAGCGACTTGCAATCTTCAATAAGTGCTGTATGGTTATATTTTAGGCAAAATGTGTTAATTTTTCAAAGACATAGATGCCAAGTTATTCGTTGCCATCATCAAATCGACTTGGCTTCACCCTCAATTCAACACTACGTAGCGCACATTTGGATGGTAGATAGAGATGACAGTTCAATAGCCGAGACACATGCTTGTGGAAAGGTATTATTTTTGGTTTTTAAAACTATTATCCCACATGCAATCCACATATGAAAATCATATTCTTTATATTCAAAGTTGTCTAAACACAAATGAAAAGTGAAATAGGGCTTGTGTGCTAGTGTTTACTTATTGAGCGGAAGCCATAAAGTTGTGAAACCTAGCAACATAAAAGATAGATTTTTAGTGCCCATATAAATTATCAAGAGAACTATTGGATACCCTAGTTCACAAAAGCACCAAGTGGAGGTTGCATTTCTTTGGCTTATGTAAACAAATGATTTGTTTTAATTAAGGTAAAAAAGGGAGACTTTGGAGCTAAACAAATTTTTTGGTATTACCACCACTTTGTATTAACCTTTGCTCAAAAGCTTTGTCAAAATAATGTAAAGGTATAATGCTTGTAATTGGCATGAAAATTGCAACAAAGCTTGGGATATTAATACTATTAAAGGCTTCTATTTGTATTTGGGCATTGTCCTTGCAAGAAAGATACACATAATAAAATAAAATTTTATGCTCCTTGTCCTAGACTTGGCTTGAAATTGAAATAAGGGGGTCTAAGGAACACTGTCCACTTGTGTGCGATTGTATATGTTTTTGGATGCTTGATGGTGTTTTGTGTCTATATTTTGACATTGGAAAGCAAATTAAGCACAAATTCAAATGCATGTAATCTCGTGTAACAGGAGGGCTAAGATTTCCTCTACACTTGATGAAACATTGTTAAAGATCCAATTGATTCATGTCAAAGTCAATAGTCTTTTGAACCATTAACTTGATTGTTGAATTGAAAAATCGAAGGATAAGTTATTGAATCTGAGTCAATGTATTGTACAAACGGTGGAGTTGCAAATCCTTTCGAAGTCAAAAATCAATTGTGACTGTTGTCAAAAAGACTTGCTTGAAATTGATTAAGGAGGTCATTTTCTTCAAAGTCTAATCATTGTAGAAAGAACACTTTGGGGTGCATAATTAGTAGTAACCGCGACCCTAAGGTAGGCAACAAGCAAGCGAGTGAGTACAAGCGAGCGTGACAATTACAAATCTAAAATGGCTAAAGGAGGAAATGTTTGCTAAATGCTAATCAAGAAATTAAAGAACTACAAGGCTTCTTACATGAATTGGGTAATTGGGTTGTTGATCTTCACAAACAATTGGATATGAAGGATAAATTGATTGAAGCACTTTATCTAAAATTAATTGAAAAGGAACAAAAAATGTTAACAATTTGTGACACAAATGATATAATCCAAACGATTGATGTTACTTGTGACACAAATGGCCTAATGGTTGATACAGATGCAACAAATGATATGATTGATGATCCTTAATTAGTCATGAGATGGAATCATTCATCAACAATGGATTGATGAAAACAAGTTTTGAATATGAGTCACAAGCAGAAGATGTCAAAGCATAGAATGCTACCAAAAGTGGTATAAGTGAATGTGGACTTGTTTTTTCTTTTGAAGTTACAAAAGAAAACATGCTCGAAGAACATCAACAAATACAAATGATCTTTCTGAGAGCATTGTCAGACCTCGGGAAGAATTAAATTCAACATGAATCTACATGGCTTAGGATATGAAAAAGACATAAGCTTTTATATTCGCGACTACTCCAAACTAGTTTAGTTTGTGAGTGCCAGATTTCTTGCAGAAAATTTGAAGGGGCAAGATTCAAATGTTCAACATGTTAATGAAGTTAATGATACAGTTGATGATAAACATATTGAGAAAAATCTTGAGTGCCAACATTGTAATTGAATTGGCCATATGGAGACAGAGTGTTTTGATCTCCATCCTTCTTCATTCTGGGAAGACAAATCATCTCTCAGAAAATGTTGAAAGAAGAAGAAAGTTAAAAATAAAATAGTTCTTTATGGTTGGATGAGTTCTTGGCGATGGAATCTACTAGTCAAGATTTTGCAAAAGTCTTACCGTCTAGTTCAGACACAAGTAAAGACATTTGAATGGTGAAATTACAAAAGTAGTTGGATTTTGATCAATGATTCTAGATGATGACTTTGGTCATGATTGGGGCCCATTCTAAAACATTGAAAATTTAGTCCATGACTTTGGATAGGTACTCTCTTGCACCTTGTTAACCCCTAGATTTTCACCCTTGAAAATCTTGAGGGTTAAGAGCCAGCATGCACTATTTTGGCTGGCATTCTAAGATTCTCCCAGAGTTTAGCACTTGTAGTTAGCAGAGTTTGGTTCCCATCAGAGACATGTATATGATCGATACATGGTTGTTTTTGTTCATAGTTAGAGCTAGCTTGGTTTCCCATGCATTTTGAGAGAGATGTCTACTTACAACAAATGTTGTTACTTTTTAGGAGACACGGTTTGAGTGGGTCTATTGGCACTTTGGAGCAGTTTTGAGCGTACAAGGATGGTCCTTGCATGATTCTAGGCTCGATAACACTTTTTCGAGCGACATGCAAGAACTTTCTATTTTTAGCAGTTTGAGCTCCAGGCCCCAGATTCAGATTTTGAGCGCATATTATGGATCCTTGAGACATTCTGAGTCTTTTGGACTTTTTCCGAGATGATTTGTCACATATTTCTATTTTTAGCAGGTTGAGCACCAGGGCTCGCATGTCGATTTTGATTGCGGATTCGGATTCCTTGCGGAAAATTGAATTTAATGAGTATAATATCATCAATGTTCCATGGGGACGCGCCCCCCAGGGTGGGGGTCGCATCCCCCACGTTTACCACTGTTGATTTTTGAATAAGCTAGGCTTAAGCATGAAGTTCATTCCATTTTAGCATTTTACTTAAACCATAGACAATTTGTTGCAGCAACCAAGATCACAAGAAGAAACACCATGCACAAGTATAGAAGAAGTATCCTGGGAAACCCTTCTCAACAAGGGAAGAAAACCTAGCCAATCCTTTGTCAAGAGAAAGACCTCCACCACCAAGAAAACCTAGCACACAAGAGGGTGCTCACAAACCCTAGAAGACTAGCGCCCCAAGAGAGGTGCGCACTTTTCCCAAGAAGAAGTACTTGCTGAAATTTCCAAACTCACACTTGAGATATGATTCCTCAATGGGGAATTTACCTTTACTTATATTAGACTGAACCTGTCAACATAAGTGTCTATTGGCACAACAGGGCCGACCTCACTAACTCACAATATAATTAATAATTACTAGATTAATTATCTTTTACATTAAGGTGGGGCCGACCTGTACCCTTTACATTACAATTAGGGTTACAGGTAAGTCTGACTCTTGAACAATATAGCAAGGGATCTCATACACCCACTAGTGCTCAGCCACTAGGGGCACATCCATAGGGATGTTCATATCTCTATCTCACTGCGTCTCACAGGAGAACCACACTCACTAGTGCTCAACCACTAGGATCATGTTCACTTGTGCTCATCCACAGGGACGTCCAACTCAACAGATCTTCTTTCCCACTGCATTACACAGGAGAGTCATTTAGAGTTCATCATCTCAACTCTCTGCTCAGAGGAGGCTAATACATCGTTTTCATCTCTGTCTCATAACGATGCACCCAACTCATGGGAATTCACACATTCACCTTGTGCTTAGCCACAAGTACGTCTAACTCACCAGATCTTCTTTCTCACTGCGTTACACAGGAGAATCATCTGGAGTTCTTCTCAACTCTCTATAAGGAGGAGGCCATCACTACGTTCCAGTTCTGTCTCAGATAGGAACCACACACCCATCTCAGGGGTTTCTCTCTCAGGTTTGTGTCCTGGAGTGTCTCACGCAGTTGTAATCATCAACACCAACTTCTCCTCTGTCTTCAATGCTGAATGATAAGCATCTTCCACTGTTCTCATGGTCATCATGCTGATTTCCTCTTGGATTTCATATCTTATTTCCTCTTGGATTTCATATTTGATTTCCTCTTTGATTTCTTGATGGCCATTTTGAATCATGTTTAATAGTTTATATCATTTACAAATTTGAATTTTCAATTTACTAATTTAGTAGTATTTAGTATTTTAGTATTTACTGATGAATTTGCATGGGATGGACATTGAATTGTTATTGTTGAGATTTTATCATTTTTATTTTTATTTTTAAAATTTTGTATTTTATATTTTTTATATTATATATGTGACGTCCCCTCGTCCCCCATTTCTCTAAAATCCCTAAAATTTGGGGGTACTTCCACACGTTCCCCCTGTGCGTCTCCTTGCATCCGTGTACCCTCGCCCCAGAGACTTGGTGTAACATTGAATATCATGGACATGTGGAGACCTTCTATTTTTAGCAGTGTCTATTTTAGTAGTAGACACATGATGGTGGTCTCCTAGTGATTCCGAGCATTTGTGGAGAGTTTGGGTCAGTTTCAACAAGTTTCAAAATTTTGGGATTGGATGGCTATTTTTGGAAATTTCTATTTTTAGCAGTCATCGTCATCTCCAACAATGACAAATGGCGAGATCAGATTTCGACATGTGGTAGACTATCATGATGATGTGGTATCTACATCGCATCATGGACCAAGGGTGCATTTTCCAAGGATTATGCATTAAATGAGAATTAATTAAGCTAAAGAGGTGGCGCATGGGTGAGGTGGCATTTTCTGGAGAAAGTTTAGCCACTCAAGTTTAATTTGTCTCACTCTATTCGTCTCACTTTCCATGCAATCAGTTCTAAAAATTCTCCCTAAATTGCTTTTAAACACAAAATTCCTAAATTTTAGGAAATCCCTAAAAAATAGGGCGAATTTCCCTTTAACTCATAATTCCCTCATCCCTTTGCCAAATTTAGCAATCTAACATGCGTTGGAAAGCTAAAATTATCCTCCATGCATCTTAGCCATTATTTAACTCACCATGGGCATAGACTCTCGCTCATAACTCACCCATGCGCATTACTCACTCACACTTATTCCCTCATGCGCATTAACTCCTATTTTCTTCACACTCCTCTCCTATATATTGGATGGTCTTCATTGGTTATTGGTCGGTTCTTAGCAGTAGCTAGCATAGTGTTCTTTCTCATTCCTCTCTTAGTATATTGACTTTTCTTTGAGCAAAGTGATCATTGTACCGGTTGTGGACTTGCCTATTGTGGTGTAGTCAATCCTCTTGCAAGCCTATCAATAAAGAATTCGAGTGTTTGTGTTCTAACCTTGTTTCTTGTCGGTATCTTGTGAATTTTGCACGTAGATTAGTATGTTTTCCTTGCTGTTCATTGTGGTTTATGTTGATCTTTTGAGCAATTTTCTTTCTATTTGTTTCTCTCTTTTATTGTGCTAACCCTGCAGGATCCCTCCAACCAAAAAAAAAACTGTATTTTCCTCATCGTTTTTGGATTGTTTGACACACTATCCAAGACGAAAAGCTCGCTGTTTTTTGGGTTTAAACGTAGAAAATCAGTCCTAAAAGACAACCAAAAGGTACTTAGGGTGCCTAGGGACTCCCCCCTGAGGCTAGCAAGCACTAGCCCAAACGAAGAGGGGTCTAGCCTGTGACAATTTGGAGCTTTACTCCTTCAATTAGCCAAGTTTTCATCGCTGTAATAACAGGTTATATCAGCACAATTGGAGGGTGGAAATTTGTGCTAACACACCTCAAGGGGGGGAGTACATTGATCAATTGAAAATAGTTAGTGGTCAACCAAAACCACCAGATACATGGTATAAATTGAATTTTGTTTGTGGTCCACCAAAACCACCAGATACAGTGGTGAAATAACTATTGAAGAATCCAAAATCTCAAGCTTGGATCCCTTTGACAATCTTCTCTCCTTGCACCTGATAGGGGGGGGAATATCAATGATGATAATCATGCTTTGAGTTTCAAAGTCCTAACAATCAAAATTCAATCAGAATTTGAGAATCCTAGCATGGAAACTGGTCTCCTCAACATGCTATCTACAATCCAGTCAACTTCAATCAATTTCATCGAATCAACATATTTGGGAAGGTTATAGCATGGAACCTAGAATCCTTTACATTACTCTTCAACTATTCATTGGGATGTTGTTCGACACCTAATTGTGTCTAAATTCAAAGAGCACTTTGGTGATCGTATTTGTTCACTGATAGTGGAATGATGATCCTATTTGTTCATTAATTCGTAGAAGACACCATCTTCTTCTAGCTAAATTACTTGGCAAATGATTAAATTGTCAAGTAATAGTGAAATTTTCAGACATGGCATTGTTCACTTCTAGAATTTTTGTTCTTTTTCAAAGTTCATTCAACATCCAGATTTGGTTGTTTTTTAGGCATATCTTCATTGAAGCTTAGTTTAGAAGTTTCAAATTGAAGATTGAGATGATACCATTTTATGCACTGGTTCATGTTTCCTTGTTGGTATAATTATTCAGTCTTATGATTATGGAGTGGATTGTTAGCTTATGAGTCCTTAGACAATCACAAAGTCCCGTTGACCACCTATTTCAACTAGGGGTCAACTCCATGTTCCATGAAGATATGTACCTATTGGTACAACCATTTTGGAGATTTTTTCTCAACAGGGAAAATTTTGCCCTCGACACGCTTTTCTATGTAACCAGAATTTCCGCTCCCCTGTGTGGGATAATATTGTAATATGCTAGCATGAGTCAATTTTTTTCTAGTTACCTAGGACTTTATCATTAGGGAAGTCCTTTCATCAAGTGTTTTTTTTCCTCAGGTAATTAACCTTGCTTAACTGCAATTTTAATTATCCTTGAGTTTTTCACTCACAAATAATTCTCCAAACTGGTGAAAGGCGTTCTAATGATCGAGCCCAAGGGGTAACTAAGGGCTAGGAGTGTTGTCAATGACCATGATAGACATTTCCTAGAGTCTTGCGGAAGTCCATTAAGTTTTGGTAGGATTTTTCAAATAATTAAAATTCCCGCAAACTGGGGATTTTTAATTATTTTTGATGTAAAATGTAAAAAAGTGGTCCTTGGGGATTTTGTATAGGGGTATGAGTACTCAAATCAAATGGTACATGAACCCCTACGCCCTTGGACCAAGTCTTAACTCATTTGGACAAGTTTTGCTAGGCCATTGTCCATGAGGAGTCCAAGTCGGTAAAAAATCAGCATGTAATTGGCCTAATTAAAATAGCCAAATTTTGTAACAGTCACTAAAGTCATGAGAGAGAGTGAGAAAAGTATCCCAAATGCATTTCCTAAGTTGGGAAAATGATTTCCAACTTAGAAAGACCCCCCTTGCTTAGCCAACAACCCACATTGACCATCTCCTTAGAAGAGGGGCGCCCCCCTTGCTCAATAACTCATGAAAATTTAAAAATATGCCATGAGGGCCCCCAATACTTTGGTAGACCCCCCTTTGACCCTAACTATACTTTTGATTAATGGGGAAGGTGGTTTCCCCCTTCCCCACTCATCCCTCAACCCTAACCCTCCTCTCCAAACCTAGAAGTGCGCCTCTCTTGATGAGACCCTCCTCCCATGGATGGATGCCACTTGGAGCACATCCAAGTGGGGTCTCTCCCCATCCTCACCTATAAAACAGACCCTCTCCCCCTCATTTCTTCTTCATCTCTTGGAGCAAGTCTATTATGCCAAAATTTCTCTCATTCTTTCATTCTCTCTCTCATGTTATCATCTGTAAATCTTGCTACAAGTATTTGTAGCAACATTTTGTGGATAATAAAGGAAGCTTTGGAGAATCTATGGTGTGCATTGGGAGTCTTCTTGGTGCCTTGTATGGTGTTCTTGTGAGGTGATATAACTACATTTCATTTTCTTGCATTTTTCTTTCACTAGTTTCACTTGGAGATTCAAGCAAAGTATTTTGCTTGGGTGCTATTAGTAGTAGTATTGCTATTGATTTTGTGGTAGTTTCCTTTGAAGTTTGGAAAGTATTTTACAATCTTTTTGGATGCTCTCACCTCCTTGTTTCCTTGTGTAGCAAAGGCAAGCTTGTGATAGATCACTAGAGGGTTGAAGGAGTGGTTTTAGAGTGGAAAACTCACTCTTTTCAATCATCCAAAGTTTCCAACATTTATCTAATATTCTTTCATTCTTTTCTCTCATTTACTAGCATTGTTATGATCTAGAATATATACTAAGAGTTTCACTTTCATATCAGAAATTTACATTTAAATTGGTGTTTTATTGGGCTAATACTAAGTTAACAAGTTTCTTGGTTTTGTAGCTTTTCCTATAAAATATACCTTGCTTTTTTTTATGCAGATTTTTAGCTACAAGGAGGAAGTGCTATTGGTATTGAGCCCCAAAGGCCCTCAAAAGGCATCCTTAAGTTGGGATATCAAATCCCCCCTCTTCTTCTTCTTCTTCTAAATCATTGTAAGCAACCCTTGAGAGTCTCTTGGGTTGGCCTTCTCCCAAGTTAACATAAAAATCTGATATTGTAATAGTTAGAATTAATTGCCCACACCTTGCAAAGAGATTGGCCTAAGCCATCCTTGCAAAATCGTGAAGGCTAGAAGTATTTTTATTTCTTGCTTTTCCTTTTACACCCACCTTGGCCAAAACGGTAGGCATTGTGCCTCCACTTATGCCATTGTTGAGGTTGCTTTTGCTTTCAAGTAATTTTAATTCTTTTATTACACCCAACTTGGCCAAAACGGTAGGCATTGTACCTGCACTTGTGCCATTGTTGTGGGGTTGCAATTTCATTTTCTAATCAAACTATAAAGCATTTCAATTTATTTACTTTTGCCCCACCTTGCAAAGAGATTGGCCTAAGCCATCCTTGCAATAACGGAAGGCTTGTATACTTTTCAATCATTGCTAAAGTAATCTTTTTGTGCTCCATTTTTTCCCCATATTCTCTCCCCTTGCCACTTTGTGGATCCTGGGTGACAAGAAAGGGCAAAGGTTGTGAGTTTAGTACTTAGGCATCCAACCATTATCTTTCCACCATAAAAAAAGAGGCTTGAGGAAGATACTTGGGGTGCTAGGTCAGCGATGATCTCACGACACTAGGTGTCCCCCGGGTTGAGTACACAAGTTCTTTGGATTTGACCTGTGGAGCTAGGGTAAGGCCTTGTTTGCCTTGCTTATTGAGCACCCAACACTTCCTTTTGGTTGAGAGGATAATGGTTTGGGGTAGTCACATAGTCTAGGGTTCAATCTATCACATTTAATCCCCCTAATCAAAGAGAGACTTAAAACTTACTAAAATTAACCTACACACTACATTCACAACATTTGCAATCTCACTTTCAAAGCAATTTGTCTTTCAAGTTTTGCAAACATATTTTAAAGCAATTTACTTTTCAACTACTTTGATATTTCAAGCAAGTTACTTTCAAGCAAATTTACTTTTCAAGCAACACCCTTCATTGTGGATATCTCATATTCATTGGTATAGGATCTAACTTCTTCTTGGTATAATTGCAAAATCATCTAAGTGGTTGTTCTTTTTCATTATAAGCTTTATCCATGACATGTTTCAATTATTTCATTTGTAAATTGGTGTAAGTTGAATGCTTCATTATCTAGATTCTAATCATTCATTAGTTCCCTTTGTATATTTTGTGCAATTATCTGATTTGTCATTTTCCTTGTAAGTTATCTTGCCATATTTTATTTGTATATTTCATCTTGTAACTATCTCAAGTGTAAAGTAATTTCTTTCCTTATTGTTGATAATCCCATAGCATTATTTATTTCTTGTATAATTGTATTTAGATCTTTTGTTGTAACTTTAATTGATCCCATTACCCAACCTTAGGCACTAGTCATAGTTGACTTAGGGAAAGGGCTGATTTTCATTAAAGATTTGTATTTGCATTTGTTGCTTGCCATATAGGCTAGCTCCCCCTTACCTTTAACAAACTAAAATTAACTCCTAGAATTCATTTAATAATTCACATAGAAACTAGGGTCTACCCCCCTTGGCTTCCCTAGGAGTAAGCCTAGGCGGAAGAAGTTCAAGTCAAGGTGACAGTGGGCTTGAACTTAGGCATTGTGCCTCCAAGGACACACTAAGTGGATTGAGACTTTTTCCACGTTTGCAAGTGTGTATAAGGATGACAATAAGTCCAAGATCACATATTTATGAGTTGTCATACTTATCCTTGATGAGGTGTTATCCTTATCTATTGATGAGTTGTTAGTGTGCTAGCGTTCTTCAATTCACGAGGTGATTGCATTTATGTACTGTATATTGATATCATTGGATGAATATATAATAAGAGATGGCTAAAGCTTTTTCCACCAATCTTCTTGTGTCATGTCCCATTGCATAGTTTAACAATTTATGGGGTTAAAGTGAGTCAAACCTTCTTTACCCTTCTTGATATCATGGTGGAGAGCATACTGTAGATTCCTAAAGAGGGTAGCATGTCTATGTTCCACGACTAGTGGAACAGAGAGGCATTTTGGCCCTAAAAAGCCATGGTATAATCTTACAGAACTTGTGGTATGGAGTCAATATGTGCAATACAACTTTGTTGTACGACTTGGACCCTCCAATGGCTAATCTAGCATACAATTACACCTTGAGGTCATTCCCTTGCCTATTTTTACCTTTCTATTCCTCCTTGTAAAGTCTTTTGGATTCGTCTTTCCCTCTCTCATCATCTTGTTGGTACACACTTGGATTTGCAACACATCTCGATCTAACATGTCTTCCACCTCTTCCATGCTCTTGTGCTTCTTGTGCCGACCATCTTGAAACCTCTATAGCAACCTCTTGTGACTAGATATTGGCTCCAACCTTGAAGGCTTGTTGATTCATCCTAGGGCATTTTCATTGTTCTACTCATATACCTTGGAAGATTCAACCCTACAACCTCCAGGGGCTTCCATGACAACTAGAGTGTAGTGGAAGCTTAACCTTAATTTGATTTAAAGTTTTCAATTGGATATACCAAGAAATATACATAATGAATGATGATTTACAATTGGTGGTCCCATATATAAATATGATTGAAGAGTGCCTTGTGCCTTTTTTGCCTTTTCATTGAAAAGGTATGTCTTTTTAAAAAAATATTTATTTATATATTATATTTATTATTTATTTATATTTTCTTTATTATGTTTTAATATTGTATTATAGTTTCTTTTCCATTTGCCTATGTTATTTTTAGGTACATACCATTGCCTACCCCTTTAGAATTGCTTTGTCCTCAAGCGAGGCTAAATGAGGGATATTGTTGGCGAAACGTTTCCATTTCCCATGAAATTTTTTCTTTCGGAAGGTTCTTCCATTTAATGAGATATTCTTTAATGGTTTTGGAACAATTTTTTTTCCTCTAGTCGAGAGAAATGCCTTTTGTCTCTAGAATAATTCTTCCTTTATCATCCAATACAAGAAGTTTTGATTGTTCTGATTGATGTTGTCCCAACACCTTCTTGTGACATGACACATGAAATACATTATGGATGCGGCTATTGTCTGACAATTCGAATCCATAGGCTACTTGGCTTATCTTTTTATTAATTTGATACAACCCATAAAACTTAAACGCTAATTTGTTCTTCCCTTGTTACTTGAGAGACAATTGTTTATAAGGCCAAAGTCTTACGAATACGCAATCACCTTCTTTAATTTCCCTCTTTGATCTATGTTGACCTGCTTGTTGTTTCATTTGATTACGAGCAATTGCGAAGTTCTCTTTTACTAGTTGAATGACCTTCTGATCTCCAGCTAGTTGACTTTTTATTGCTGGCAACTTAGTGTTAGGCAATGCAAACTCTTTCCATTTTGGTGGTTCATAGCCATATAAGGCTTGGAAAGGAGTCATTTTTGTTGATGTGTGGTAAGTAGAATTATACCACCATTTTGATAGATGTAACCATTGGAACTACTTATTATGCTTATTTGTCACGAAACAACAGAGGTAGTTTTCCAAGCTTTTGTTTACAATTTCTGTTTGACTATTTGCTTGCGGATGATATGTCGAGCTCATATTAAGGGATACCTAGTTTGTTTGCAAAATTCTTTCCAAAAAATTGCCTTTAAATTTTGCATCCTTTCGTAGATTGGTCAAGTTGAGCATTTGAACAAGGGGTCTCTGAGCGCCATTGTCCAAGAACAAGTGCCTTGTGAATGGCTTGGAAGAAGGCATGATCGTGAATTGAGGAGGGAGGACGCTGGAGGAGCCAATTAATTTAGCATCGTATTCCTCATATTTTGATGTGAATGTGCTTATAATACGAAGCACCGAGAGTTGCACCCCATGATTAGGTGACAACACCACCAATGCGGATTCATTACCAATGTGGTTCTCATCTAGTTGGGTATTTTTCCCTTCCTTTATTAGTGGTTCTAGTGTTATGACCACTTGATCAATCTCAACTTCAGACGAGCAAATATTGTTGTTTTCCCCTGCATTTGTTGTCACTTTAACATTCTTGAAATTGAGCTACAATTCCATTAACCTTCTACCTATTTCGTTACCGTTCTTTGTTTGCTTTTTTTCTAATGCTGAGATGTTTTATATTTTCTAGAATTGCAGACCATTATTTCAGAGTGGATTTGATGATTCTTTGTAAACTCTTTTTTCACCAATTTCAACTTAGGCAAGTAACTCTTGAAATGGGAATACAAGGTAAAAATGTTGTTTCTGGTGGGATCTTGAATGATTTAGAGTTAAAATTAGTTTTCTTTCCGACATAGTGACGACACTGTTAGAACATGTTAATGATTGCCTAGTGGTCTCCTGTACATGCCTAAGGAATTTTGTAAACTTAGATTATTAAGCCAAGTTATTCTTCAATAACTAACTATCTTATAAAAGGTTTATCCCACATGCATCATGGGAATTGTTCTCCTTCGCCTCTCCCATATATAATCAAGCTGAAGGAGGCCCTACTAGAGATATAGATGTAAGGTGATGTTATGCATATGTGGGGATGCTCAAGCATTGTAAGATTGGAGAGTTTGACTGAAGAATAGAAGATCAGCTTCCATGGATGTTCCCCATTTTGGGGTTTTACCACGTAGACTCTGCCCTGTCTTGTCTCTCTTATTTCTTGCATTTTTGATTTACTAATTTATCTGATGCTTTGCATAGGAGATTAGACTGGTTAGATCCTTTGTTATATGTTATTTCATTTTTACCTRATCTAACAAACACTCCACGTTTATTCATTTTCTTCCATGAAAGGTTCCATACCTTCCTCAAGGGCCTCATCCACTATTTCTTATACTGGGGGTTTGATGTCGATTTCTTCATTTTTATGGGCAATGTCTGGCTMTTCTTTAAGTTGCTTCAGATCAACATGTTTTCCGTCAATTTCATATTACTCTTTAATTTTTTGATAATCTCTATCTTGAAATCCTAGATTGCTTGTATTTCGTAAGAGAGATATCCTTGGTACTTCTCTACTAGAGATTGGTGAAAGTTGAGGTGCGATTTGCTCTAGTCTTCCCATTATTCTATTGAACCTATCCATGTTCTCACTATTTATTTTCTCTGTTTCAATTTTCTCTTTCCTTCTAAATGTGATTATATTATGTAATGTATCTTCTACTCTTTGTAATGCATATTTATGCTTTGTAACTTGCTTGGTTAGCATATCGATTAATTCTCCTTGTTGCTTGTTCATGCCAACCTCATTGCTATCCACTTGAGATTCGATAGATTTTTTTTCTTCCTTGTGCTTTGTAATTCTTTATTTATTTCATCATTGGGCCCTGTTTTTTTCCTTGTTGACTCCATTACTTAAATTTTACTAGGTTCGATAAATTTTTTTACAGGTTTGGTAAAAAAAATTACTAGGTTTGGTAATTTTTTTTTACCGAGTTTGGTAAAATTTTTGTTTATCGGGTTTGGTGATTTTTTTTTACCGAGTCTTGGTATTTGTTCTACTAGGTCTAGCTCTGATACCAATTGTAGTGGAAGCTTAATTTTGATTTAAACTTTTCAATTGGATATACCAAGAAATTTAAATAATGAATGATGATTTACAATTGGTGGTCCCGTATATAAATACGATTAAAAAGGGTGTTGTGCCTTTTCATTTTTATTTAACTAGAATTGAACATAGAATATATTAATAAGGGTTGTGCTGAAGCAAACAATGATTAAAAGTATTACAAAAAGAGGCTCCTAGCTTGTCAAAATTTCTAAAGCTATAATAGTTGCCAAAATGAGTTTGCTTGGACTATTACTATGCTCATTAGAGTTGATTACATCCTTATAGAAACTACCTAGACACCAAATAACCTTGTAAAACATACATTAGTTGGAAGAAACGCAGTCTGGAATTTCAGGAGCTCTAGGAGGGTCACCTTCCTTAGTCTCCATAGGGGCGATGCTTTTGCTGCTGGTACCTGCACCATTGTTGGCTCCTTCTTCTCTGGAAAGCATTCCTCCATGAACATAAGAAGAAGAAACCATAGGTTGGATATTGAGTTGAGCCTTTATCTGTTGAATTTCGGATTAAAAGTATTACAAAAAGAGGCTCCTAGCCTGTCAAAATTTCTAAAGCTATAATAGTTGCCAAAATGAGTCTGCTTGGACTATTACTATTCTCATCAGAGTTGATTACATCCTTATAGAAACTACCTAGACACCAAATAACCTTGTAAAACATACATTAGTTGGAAGAAACGCAATCCGGAATTTCAGGAGCTCTAGGAGGGTCACCTTCCTCAGTCTCCATAGGGGCGATGCCTTTGCCGCTGGTACCTGCACCATTGTTGGCTCCTTCTTCTCTGGGAAGCATTCCTCCATGAACATAAGAAGAAGAAACCATAGGTTGGATATTGAGTTGAGCCTTTATCTGTTGAATTTCAGATTAAAAGTATTACAAAAAGAGGCTCCTAGCCTGTCAAAATTTCTAAAGCTATAATAGTTGCCAAAATGAGTCTGCTTGGACTATTACTATTCTCATTAGAGTTGATTACATCCTTATAGAAACTACCTAGACACCAAATAACCTTGTAAAACATACATTAGTTGGAAGAAATGCAATCCGGAATTTCAGGAGCTCTAGGAGGGTCACCTTCCTCAGTCTCCATAGGGGCGATGCCTTTGCCGCTGGTACCTGCACCATTGTTGGCTCCTTCTTCTCTGGGAAGCATTCCTCCATGAACATAAGAAAAAGAAACCATAGGTTGGATATTGAGTTGAGCCTTTATTTGTTTCTTGATTTTTGGAAATAATCAGGTTGCCCAGGGCTTGCTCAAAGTCCCCAAATTTGCTAGAGAGATGATGTAGAGCTGAGCTATTTCCTCGTGTCTCTTAAGCAATTTCCTAAAATCATTCCAAGATGGCTCCATGGATGGAGATTGCAGGAACCCAGACTGAAAAACCCAGTTTTTCGAGATGCTCAGATCCCAGGTCCAAATAACAGTCGAGGAAGAACCACGACTGAGAGAAAATAGATTGGAATGACCAAGAACCTTACTAGCACTCGAGCTTGAAAGGAAGAAAATCACAGAAGCCTCAATGTTTGTTGTGTCAACGAACCAAAAAAGCTTAGAGTTTGCCCCGAGTCTAGCTGACCATATCTAACAACATAGAAAACGACAAGCAAAACCTCCTTACCGCTGAGCACAATCCTCCCCTGAGTTAAAACCTCTACTGCATCTAGAACAACGCTACCGTGAAAATTCTCCACAGATGGAATGGCCATAGCTGAACCCATCGAGCCCTCTTCAAATCTTCATTGCCACACCTTAGAATGAAAGCTTGCATAGGGGAATTTAATTCTCAAGTGTGAAAGGAGGAAAGCCTTGTTATCCCCGATTTTTAGGGATAACTAGGAGATCATGTCTCGAGGCCCACATGTCCTAGACATGGAGTACCGAGAGCAGGATTGACCTGAGCATGGCCCTGGAGGGCCCATCCTTTTCTTCTTTCATCAGCTTTGTCTTGTCAGCAGCAACAACATCCATCACCATCGGCTTGGTCTTGTATCAGAAGAGGTTCTTGCTCCATGAGGTAATTGGTCCAGGTATCATGGTATATGTCACTTTTGATCATTGAAACCTTTAAATATATGCATCTTATTCCTTTTATCTCTAACAACTGCTTGGATCTTACATTGGCCCACTTGACCATGCTTGAGGAAATTGACATGATGCCCTGGCAAGCCTGTGCCCATAGGTTCTGGTTTGGCACTGGGGAATTTCTGGAAAGCCATCGCCCTCTCCCATCATACTACCACTTTTACTTCTTATCTCCCGCTCATTTATCCCATTCCCCTTGTTCGGGCATTGGGTTGACCTATTTGCAGGATTGCACCTCATCTCGTGGGAAGAAGGGGCTAAAGGCCCAGAAGGTAAAAGCAGCTGGTAAAAGACAAAAGCTTAGAAATAAAACCTCGAGATGCTTTGCCGAGGGATCCTCGAGAAGGCAATAAAAGGCCTCTCAGCAAGAAACAAGAGGGACCCGGAAAATAACAAACAAGACCTAGTCAGAGGATAGGGGGTCTCATCACGAGCCAGCCTATTAGGTTCATGGGTACCTAATAGTATGACATTGCCACCATCTGGTTACCACGCCAGGGTAGCGACCTTTGGTTGCATGGCCAAGGGAAAGGGGGTCTCATCACGAGTCAGCTTTCTCATCTTTGTGAAAGTACTTGTGGGTAACATTGTCAGCTCTGGTCACCATGCCAAGGCAGTGCCCTCTGATTAGCCCTTGAATAAAAAGAAAAAGAAGAAGAAAAAGCAAATAAAAGAATAAAGCAAAAACGGGCTTGGAAAAAATGCATCCATGACAGGTTCAACTCGCCTTCTACAAAGGCACCCACAGATGACATTATGCATCCTTGGCCCTCACTGCACCCACATGTCTGGACATCCCCTAGCCACATCACCTCACTTACATGGCTTGGATGAAACCTTCCTGGAAACTTTCCTTTTCTTGTGGATACTAGCCCAATAGGACGTCTTGTCTTTTTCTCCAATCTTGTATTGCAGGTTTTTGTAATGTCTTTGAGCTATTGACCGATGTATTAGGGTTTTTATGCATATGTTTAATAATATTGATGATGAGATGTGATTAACATTGCTATGATCCCAGTGACTGATGAGCCCATGGAGGGTGTAGCTTTTGATGTGTAGGACCATGCCCGACAGACAAGTACCATTTGGACCGGTACACATGGGGAGATGACTAGTTCGAACCTCCATGGGGCTGAAGAGCCCACCAGATGGATGTTGAGACCCCATCAGGGGGTAGAGACAGGATGGAGATGGATTAGGGCTTTTGCACCGAAGAGGAAGAGGACGTTCCATCAGAGGCATTCCGACAGGACTAGACATGGGGGGAATGACCCCATTTCAGTGGGACGCCAACCTTGGAAGGCTTGGGACGTCTCCAGCTTCACCATGACATCATCCAGCTTCATGGATGCTTTTGGAGGCAAACTGGGCAGCAGTGGCATGTGTGGCATGTTGGAGAGGCCCTTGGGGGGCTAACGTTTTGCTCCTTGGTGTCTCATTTGACCTAGAAAGGGCCAACGCCTCCCTTGAAGGGGATTTTACTCTCATTTTTACTTGTTTAGGGCTTTTACTTAGCATTTAATGTAAAAACAATATGATTTTGACATTATGGCCTTGTTGACCTTTTTATGACCTAAAAGGTAAAATTAGGTCATTGATACACTATATATTGAGGGTTTTGACTCTCATTTTGATCATCAATTATCATTCACTCATAGTGAGGTCTGATTTTAGCGCCCTATTGGGGTTTTTGGCTGAACTAGTGATGCACACTTGTTGAAGGAAGAGATTTTTTGGCATTTATGGTGTTTCTCTTGAAGGAAGGTGTTACAACTAGGGTTTGCATGGTTATTTCTTCATGAATTGTAAGTGTTTTTTTTGCAAAACGTCTTATTGAATGGTTGTAGTTTAGATTTCTTGCATATTGCTTATAAATTTGCTGAATCAAAACCCTAGGGGACAAACACACAAGTAGGTCGTTGTCTCATGTCCCCTGATAGAGAAGCTTTAAGCCATTGAAGAGGAAAGAGAGAGACTAGCCATAGCTACACTCCTTTTTCCTTCTTCCTTTATGCTAGCCGTACCTTTAGAAATCCAAGACAGGGAGATGTCCTAGGCCTAGGTTATCTACACCTAGGGCCGTTTTTCCTTAGGGTTTGAACAAGGAGCCTTGCTGCAACAACACTCTCCCTCTTTAAAGCTCTCTCGTCTTGTTTTTTGTGCTTTATCTGAGCTAGTCGTTTTCCAGGAAGGAGGAGAGAGCACGAGGCCTTGCTTTTGCAACACCGGAGTGAGCCTATCTCCCCTAGGGTTCCGTCTTTGAGGCCCTGCTTTAGCAACACCTTGAAACCTTTCCCTCTAGTCCTTTGGAATCTCGTCCTCTTCAACTTGTGCGTCCTTCACTTCCTGACTCCATTTAACCCTAAGGCACTGATCTCCAGCCTCCAGTGTTGAAGTGAAATCAAATCCAAACACTCTCAAACTTCTTTTAAACTAAAACCCTAACTACACTAACCCTAACCTACTAACCCTAGAATGCTGACGTCACCCTTGGTTATTTCATCTTGATGCAGCAACGTTTCACGTTATAAGCAATTGAATGGTAGTTCAGGGCATTTATTAGATTAAGCATTGATTGATTACATTGGATGCCATATCATTTTTGTATCTATTGACAAGTGACATATTTATCATTGCCATTTTGCAAACATTGACTGCATCAATATATACTTTTAAAAAACTGCTTATATTGAATATCAGATAGTCATTGATTTATGAAGTACTAACCAAGATTGCACGTATTAGTCTCCTTGTTGTGTTGTCTCAAGTAGGTGCTTTTCTTTTCTTTGGTTATACTCTATTATTGGCTGTTTAGCCGAGACTATCTGATTGGCGGTAATCTGTGAGGGGGAAATTTGTCTTTGTACTATTAGCCTTTGCCCTTTCAAAACCCCAGGTTACCTGGGACGTCTCCCCCTGAGCCTAGCCTCCCTAAATAGAAAGAGCCTCCCCATTGTGGTGACATTGGGTGGGGAAGGTTCCTATTTCGCCAGTTTGACCTACTATCCTTTAGCCTCTCTCCCATCTACAAACTGTGCGATAACAAGCCCAACGCCTGAAAGCCGTCACCTGCCAGGTCATGGGCCCGAAAAACGAAAGGGGAGGGGACATCAAGGTATAACATGAGACCCCCTAACCCCATCTACCACCATTTCACCTTTTGACAATCTAGCACCAACCTTGGCCTGGTGATCGACAAGAAAGTTTAAGTGTCGTTTGACATGATAGAGTTTGAAGTCATCAAAGCTTTTACTCATGTTGATAATACAATTAATTATTCCATTGAATAAATTGCTTCCGGATTGGGTTGTATGGTGATCACTCAAATCACCATCATTGAGTCACCAAAGACTACAAGATTGATGATATTTCTCCTTGGCAATAATTAGTCCCTGGAGAAGAGCATAAACTTCAACAGTATTGTTAAAAGCGACTCCTAGTCCCCATGAATGATGAGTGACAATGTTTCCTCCGGGATTGAGGAGACTCCCACCCACGCCTGCCACCACCCCTAGATTGTTCCTAGAAGCTCCATCAAAAAACATAGTATGAGCCCCCAACTGCTTCAGTGACTTCGAGAATTCTTCCTTAGTTTTCCTCATTGCCCACTTAGGAATGGGAGTCTTGATCCCCGAAAGGGCGAGAGGGGCGGCACCATGTAAAAACAGATTTGTCCAATGTGTTTCATAATTCTCCAGGCTCGAATCTTGCTTGAAAGAGTGGAGATGCATATACTCAACACAAACGGAAATGACTTTTAACGCTGCTTGCTTGGGAGGTGTGGATTCGTCCTAAAAAATGCTCTTATTCCAAACCAACTAAATTGTCCAACACAAATATTTTGGGAAGACCAGTCACTGACGTTTAAATTCAGATTTTTGATAGAAGCTACGTCTATAATTCTTATGCCAATTGATGAAGAAGTCAGTAACTTTACTAGGACAAATCATAAAATGAAAGAGGTCCCCTAAAGCAATACCCCAAGCCTCTTTAGATAAACTGTAGTGGACAAATAAGTGTTGAAGAGATTCCTCATGCTGCCAACACAAGGCGCATCGGGAAGGACCAACAATTCCCCTCTTCCTTAAGTTTTCAGCAGTGAGAATTTTACTGTGAGCTAAGAGCCAAATAAAGGAGTTTATCTTGGGCATACAATCTGGGTGCCACACTGATTTTCACAACTTTGAGTAGGGGAAGGCGGATTGATCTTCCTGGAGGAGCTTGAAACCTTTACAAACAGAGTATTGAGCGTCTCCCTAGCCGCTAACATCTTTATTAGTCAAGATTCAAGGAGCTCGGCCATGAAGAGCATTCATGAAGGATGCGATGAGGGGGATAGATGAGGAGGGAGGAACTCCAGATTCCATCCATACCAACTACTAGAAGCTTCATCCCATTTGGCAATATCAAATGGCCTAGTGAATCCTTTAAAATGCATCCAATCGTGCAGAGGGGTAAAGTCAACATGTTGGGAGAGGCACGCTTGATTCAAAATGGCATCATCCCATATTTTGATGAGTTTTCCATTGTCGAGAACCCAATTGAGATTCCTGCTTATGATGGGAAGAGATGAGAGCATAAGGTTGAAATTGAGGAGCATTTATCAAATCTAGGTGGACGTTCTATACAACGAAAACGGGAGCCCATAAAATATTTTTTACATATAACTTGCTTCCACCAAAGTGGCTTGCCAAAGATGAGGCTCCAAACCAACTTCGCCCCCGTAGCTGTATTCATAAGTTCCGGATCACGGATGCCCAACCCACCTCGTATCACAGGATTTGTCACTTGTTTCCAGTTGACCAGATGGAACTTTTTCCCATTATGTTTTCCCCCTTGCCAGAGGAACTATCTTATTTTTGCTGAGATTTGATTGATGATGCCTTTAGGAGCTAGAAGTGCAGAAAATTGATATAGGGGAAGTGCAGAGAAGACAACCTTGATGAGAACAATCCGA
This sequence comes from Picea mariana, assembly GCA_032191745.1. Taxonomy (NCBI): domain Eukaryota; kingdom Viridiplantae; phylum Streptophyta; class Pinopsida; order Pinales; family Pinaceae; genus Picea; species Picea mariana. The sequence goes on along the minus strand of JASDQU010103773.1, from coordinate 138,730 downwards.
CTTGCAAGATTAAGCCACTGAGATCCCCAATGAGTAAATTTAGCATTGATTTTCCCTAATATATGCATCCAATCAAGATAATTTGAATGTTTTAAAGAGATTGGGATGCCCAAGTATTTGAAGGAGGACCAATTACCAACAATGGGAAAATAAAAATAACGGGAGATAGCTTGTAAAATCTAGTCTTGGGTATCCCATCCCAAGATTTGACACTTTCAATGATTCACCTCTCCCCCTGAGGCATCCAGTGAGGTGTCAAGAACTTGCTTGAATCGAAGAGAAATGATCCGAGAGGCACCCCCCAAAAGCAAGGTATCATTAGCAAATTGGGAGTGATTCAGGCTTTTGACACTATGAACAAGTTGGATACCAGGAAGATTGCCAAAGATCCTTTCTGCCTCCAGTTTCCGATTTAGAGATTCCGCCAAGATAATATAGAGCAGTGGTAAAAGAGGGTAGCCTTGTCGCAGACCCCAACTGCTTTGAAAGAAACACGTCAAGCGACCATTTGCAAGGGGGGCAATCCAAGACCCTCCAATACAAGATTCGACCCACTTGATGAAATCCATGCTGAAGCCAAATTTTTTTGAGCACCTGAAAAAGAAAAGAGTGACGAACACGATCAAAAGCATTAGCCATATCAAGTTTTATTACCACACCTTTTGCTTTGGATGGGAAGCTTGAATGGATGGCCTCTTGTTGGTTATCTGTCTTTCCTTCATGAAGCCCCCTTCATTAGGAGAAATAATTTTGGGGAGGAGATTTTTGAGGCGACATGAGATGATTTTGGTAAGGATCTTGTATGAGGAATTGCAAAGCAAGATAGGTCTGAATCTAGGAAAAGATGAAGGGTTGGATTCTTTAGGAACCAGAGCTAAAATTGAAGAGTTGGTATTTCCCCCTATCCGAAAGGATTTATGAGTGTAATGCAACGTTCTAATCAGATCATATTTTATTAAGTCCCAGAAGTGTTTGTAGAAGGAGATAGGGAAGCCATCAAGGCTAGGATCTTTATCAGTTTCCAAGCTCCATTCAACTGCAAACACCTCAACTTCTTCAATAGGACGATTTAGAATCCTATTATCTATTTGAAATTAAAGTAGGAATGTGCTCAAGAAGGGAATCAACATTACCCCTTTTAGCTTCAACTCTTTGGGTTAGAAGATCTTTGTAAAAGTTATGGGCCGCCTTTTTGATGTCCCCAAAATCAGTGAATCGGGAACCATCTTCCATACTTATTGCTACAATATTGTTTTTAGTAAGCCGCGATTTCGCTTGATTATGGAAAAATTTGGTGTTTTTGTCGTCTGACTTGAGCCATAAACTCCTAGATTTAATGTGCCAATATTCTTCCTCGTTCCTCGGCTCTCGGTGAATTTGAGTTTGAAGTTGCATCTCCTCTTGCAAAATCGCCTAGGAGGGATCACTGGATTCCATTTACAACTAGAGGGTTGAAATTTTAGCTTTGAGGGTGGATATGATTGAAGAAGGGGTTTTGAAAGAAACTTTAGCCCAACTTTTGAGTGCACGCTTAACGAGGACTAACTTTTGTTCCCAGATAAAGACAAGGGTGCTCGTGATCCAGGTATTCCAAGCATTAGCAATGAGATGGTCAACTTTAGAGTGATTTAACTGTGCCTTTTCATTGAGATGGTATGTCTTTTTAATAAAATATTTATTTACATATTTTATTTATTATTTATTTTTATTATCTTTATTATGTTTTAATATTATATTATAGTTTCTTTGCTATTTTCCTATGTTAGTTTTAGGTACGTAACATAGGGCAAAGAAGGTATCATCCCCCCAAGGGCACTTGGGTCTCTCTACTTGTCTCATTCATTTATTTATCTATGGTAGTAGGTCTAGTGTTATTTGCATATACAAAACACATACATACATACATACAGTGTGTGTATGTATTGTATTGGAGATAGGGTACAATTCGTGTTTTCTAGCAAAGTTGAGTTACATGTGTAAGCCCATTTGGGACACAGATCACTCTTGGAGACCTATCACAACTCTCTTCTTTAGCCCAAGAAGCTTCAACACTTACAACAACGAATTCCAGGTGAGTTACTCCCATATTTCTCTTTATCTTTTTCAACATTTCTTATAGGTTTTCTAGCTTACTAAAGGAATCTTCAGTAAATTAACCCATCTTCAGTAAATGAACACTATATTGATAGTTTACTTTCCTTTGCTAATAGTCAAACCTGATTTGAGATCTTAATAATCTACAACCATAGGTTAACATAATAAAGATCTAATACCGAAATCAACCTAGTGGTCGTACCGCTCACTTTGATATTTTTTTGGTCATTTGTTGGACATTAATAAAATTATCTTATCTTTCCTCACCTTGGGTTTTCTCAATTTTTCCCTAAAACCGAGTGGGAGCTCCACGCTTCCTCTCCTTGTTAGTGTTGTGTTTGGTAGGATGGACTTCCATCCCCACCCTTGTTGTTGTGTGTGGTGACATGAATCCGTTTGTTTGCTATAAGGACAAGAAATGGGGCAAGGGAGGAAGTAACTATCAAAGGTGGGTGGTGTAGCAGTTGGAATACTTCTTGTCAAAGAGGATAGTGGTGTGTGGGGTGCATGGGGGTGGGGGATAGGAGAGGGAGGGGTGGAGGCAAAAATGGAGAAAGGATAGGAGGGCATAGTTCACTAGGGGAAGGGCAGAGGCTATAAAGTGTCGGATGTGTGGTAGTAACTCCTAGTTGACCAAGGCATAATCGACCACATTGGCTCCATTTCTACGAGGAAGCATGTGAAACACATAATGCTAGGGTAGCACAAAAGATTATGAAGGAGCAAGAGTTCATGAGATTCCCCAAGTGTAAAAGGTGACTCCCATCTGTTGAGGGGCCCAAGATCATCTGTTGAAGTGAAATATCCTATGTTGTAAAGTGGGAAAAAACCTACAGGTTCTGGTGTTGGACTTTCGTCAAACACTTGGCATGCCTCTGTTCTGTATGGCTGTAGGTGAAATTAAATGGACAGCGGTATTGTTTCTTGTCTGCTGGCTGATTTGTTAATGGGTTTTGACCCCTTATACCTCCCCAATAAGATGCATAATACATTGTTTAACAATTAAACAAACCCATAAAGATAAAGATAACAACAGTCCCATTTTAATGAACAAGATAGTCAATCCAATGCTGATTTTATTAGATAATAGTGGCTGAGTTTAATTGCAACCAGAATGAGGAAAATACCTCTCAAAATTGTGGACAAAGACTGCTATATGGAGTCTGAAAACCTTCAATTACACACAGCGCTGGAAAGAGCCAAAATTGGCCACACGCATTGAGAGAAGGGGACGGATCTGACAGTGTATTGCATCACCAAATGACAGGGACGCTCCAGCAGTCATAACTCAGCGCTATATCATTCGCCCATGCAAGATAAGCCACCCAGCAATGGTCCACGCAGCAGCCACTCCATTCTTGACCCTTCACGCAGCATCCAAAACGACCACACAGCGCCAGGAAAGAGGAAACACGACCAGCAAGGCAATACGCTCCAGCAATTTGAGAGAAATCTGCTACAGGGAGATTGGAACCTCCACACACACGCAGCCAAGGGAATGCACCCCCAATCTGCCCACACGACCTGTCTAGAGAAGGCGCTGTTATTCAGCTATGGTTCTATTGTTTGATGAAACGATATGGCAGCCCCTCCATCCCCAGAAATACGCTGCCTTATAATGTAATGCTCAGCCAGCAAGGGGACCGACCAGCAAGGAAGCCACGCTTTGGTCAATGAAAGTTGCGACCCTAGTGCAAACATTCAACAACAATAAGAGGTGCGCCCAGCTCTGGAAATGATCAACCACCAAATCGTGCCAAGAGAAAAATGCCCCTTCTCTTCTTCCGACTGATAATGAAACCAATCTTAGACAAATCTCCTCGGATCACAATGCCAATTACCTGCGAATGAGAACCCTGAATGGCTTCTCCAATTCCACGGCTTGGGCAGATAGTTTCACTCCCGAATCCGCGATTCCACGGCTAGGGCAGATAGTTTCACTGCCGAATCCGAGGTGCCGAATGGGTTTCCAGCTGAAACCCTTGCTTGCTCACCGAGCTCTTCTCCCAAACTCAATTTTTAAAATGAATAGTCGATAATGCCTTTTCCCCCTTCAATCGTCCTTTTATTCGTTCACTTGTCCTTTTCTCCGTTAAAATATTCATTTAATTATTACTTGGAGAGAAATACCCTCAAAGAGGGGTTTAATAATAATAAACTCACTTTTCCTAAGTTTTCACTTTATAATTCGAAAGTGACTTTACCAATATCGTTTCCCTAACTCGTCCGTCTAATGGTTTACGGGAAACTGTATAAACCATCACGGTATCCCGACTGCCTAGGAAAAATGGGACATTACAGTCCTCCCTGCCCAAATTTGCTTGTCCTCAAGCAACTTCAAACCCGGAAACTGCAACACCTGTTTGTTTTCCCAAGTAGCATCCTCCACAGGTAGACCCTGCCATTTTACCACGTGCTCCCTGACTGCCCTATCATGGAATTTCCATCTTCGAACCTACATGTTCTCTTCGGGGCTTGTGGCCCCCAGCCCCTCATCATCCCAATGGGGTGACTCCTATGAAACAACCTCCTCAAAAGTGCCCTCCGTCCTGTACCTGTCTTCATGCATCTTCCACTGACTCTGGGCCACCCTCAGGTTCTCCTTCAGTGCTCTCGGGATGTCCTGGCTGTCCTGTAACCAACCTCGAACCTGAGGAACTCTACAGTCGCCGCATGCTATGTCTGCGAAAATCAAGACCTCATAGCCGTATAGCGCCCGAAAAGGGGTCATACCGACAGACATGTGAAAGGTGGTGGGATAACAGTACTCCCCGGAATGTAACCATATCACCCAAGCACTCTGCTGTCCTGCGATGAAGTTCCGCAAATACCCTTCCACCCAAGTGTTCCCAAGCTCAATCTGTCCGTCGATTGGTGGGTGGTAACTAGTACTCGAGGTTGGCTTGGTACATACCAACCTAGAAAACGCCTGCCAGAAACTTCCCGTGAATCTGCCGTTCCTGCCACTGACAATGGCTTTAGGCCACCCATGCAAACGGAACATCTCCCTAAAAGATAACTCGATCACTTGCGCTGCTGAGTAGTCTAACGGAATGGTGGAGAAGTGGGCAAGCTTGGTGAGTCGATCCACCGTGACATAGATGCAATCCTTCCCTTGCATCTTCAGTAGCCTGGTGTTGAAATCCCTGGGGATGCCTTCCCACCCCTGATCGTGAATGGGTAAAGGCTGTAATGATTCGGCTGAATGCGTGTGCTCCCCCTCATTCCCCTGGCAAACTCCGCACTCCTGGAGATGCTTCTCTAACTCGTCTCTATAGGCCCTGGGGTGCCTATATGGAGTGGTGATCACTGCTCCAATACCCTCCTCCAACTGACTGATGTACTCGAATCCCCTGTCGGGAGGCCTACCTGGAGGTATATTACCAAAGACATTCTGCTCTCGAAACACCCAAAACAAGTCATGTATCTCTCTCGGACAATGGGGCTCGCCGCCCTTGGACCTTTGTACTGAAATACGAAACTCTGCAACCCGTGCAATGTCATCCCGTCTCATCACTGCCTCCATCTGCTTCACGGTTACGACCTTAGGAGGATACGTATTCATGCCCTGCAAAACCACTCTCTTGCCGTCTTGACCCTGGAACTCCATCTCCATAGTCTGATAGTTAGTGGAGTACCTCCCTAGGGAGTATAGCCACTGAACTCCAAGCACCACATTGGTGTTAGGTATCTTTACCACGTAGAAGTCATCGGTGAGCATGTAGTTTCCTAGGTTCAACGTCATCTGTGGAACGTACCTGGTGCAGTCTAGTGTGTTCTCCCCCGGTATGACCATTGAGAAACCCCCAAAAGATTCAGTGGCAATGCTCTTTCGTTCCACTAACGAAGAGTCTATAAAGTTGTGTGATGCCCCATTGTCGACCAAAACTATCACTCGATGTCCCTGCACTCCTCCCCTCATCCTGAAGGTGTGAAATCTGGGTATGCCGGAGAGTGATGCTATAACCCCTCGTGTTTCCATCGATGCCTGCTCTGCCTCTGCTGTCGGCGACTCCTCCTTCTGCCCCTGTTCCTCTTCTTCCTCATCATCCCCGCTATCAGAAAACACCTCTATGTAGTGTGCCTTGGCCTTGCCTGCACACCTGTGACCTGGTACCCATGGTTCCTGGCAACTGAAGCACAACTTCCTCCTCCTTAGATCTTCCCTGGTAGCATCATCCATCCTGTTCCTGACTGTCCAATCCCTCTGTGGCTGTCCTGCCCAGTCTCTCTGCTGCTGTCCTGTGCCATCCCTCTGTGGTGGTGTCCTGTCATTGAACTTCGTGGGGAAGTTCGGTCTCGGGGTGAACTTGGGCTTAGGTACGGACTCCTGTAAGTCTCTAGCCCTGCTAACTGTATCCTGTAGTGAAGTAGGCTTGTAAGCCTTCACCCATCCGCGAAGTGGCTCGGTCAACCCCTATGTGAACAACATCACCAAACGGGCCTCGGAGATATCGGTGACCATCACTGATATCCTCTGGAAATCTGATATATATGCATCTGCCGACCCAGTCTGTTTCAACTGTGCTAAGTCTCTAAAAGACATCTCAAGATCTCGTCTGTCAAATCGGTGCACCAGTCTACCTGTGAACTCAGCATAGGTGACAATATGGGTATGACCCAGAGTGGTCATCCCATGGTACCACCAGTCCTGTGCCTCACCCTCCAAGTGCAATGTCGCCAACTTAATGGCATCAGTCTTTGCCATGGGGTTCAACTGGAAGTAGGTGTCGACCTTCTGCACCCAAGCTCGTGCAGTGCACTTCGACGTCCCATCGAAGTATGGCAAAGTGAGCTTGCCCACTGTGCGCTGTAACTCGTAGCTCTGTGTGGGACCCCTGTTGAAAAACCTTGGCCTGTTTCTCCCCTTGAAGCTACAAAACTCAGCAAAAGTCATAGCTTCTCTCAAATTTGGATCCATGGCCTTATATTCCTGGAAATAAGCTGCCAGTGGCTCGTCCTGCTCTACCTGCCCTCCTGTACCTGTCTCCACTGGTCCTAAGAACTTTGGCATGGTAGATCTAGGAATCTCACTGTAGTTGTGAGGGCGGTTCTGAGGGCTGGTCCTGGAAGTGATCACCTCAACATGAGGTTTGTGTGTGTTTCCCCTATCTTCCATCTGCCCTCTCTTGCTGCTCTCCCCCCTTTCTTCACCGTGCTTGCTCCCTAGAGCATAACCTGTGATTCTGCCCATGAACTCTTGGGTCTCTCTCTGGCCCTCTGCAATGTCCTGTAAGGCTTTCATTAGCCCTCTGATCAAACCATCCTCTCTATCCTCTAGCAGATTTGCATTATTTCCTGGAGTGCCCTCCATGTCTTCTTCTCTGCCCTCTACGCTTCTGTACCTCCTGCGCCTATAAGTGATGTTCTGCAGCCTTTCCTTAGTCATCAGTGTCGCCCATAGCTGGCCAAGATCATGCTCTGATACCACTGAAATATCCTATGTTGTAAAGTGGGAAAAAACCTACAAGTTCTGGTGTTGGACTTTCGTCAAACACTTGGCATGCCTCTGTTCTGTATGGTTGTAGGTGAAATTAAATGGACAGCGGTATTGTTTCTTGTCTGCTGGCTGATTTGTTAATGGGTTTTGACGCCTTATACCTCCCCAATAAGATGCATAATACATTGTTTGACAATTAAACAAACCCATAAAGATAAAGATAACAACAGTCCCATTTTAATGAACAAGATAGTCAATCCAATGCTGATTTTATTAGATAATAGTGGCTGAGTTTAATTGCAACCAGAATGAGGAAAATACCTCTCAAAATTGTGGACAAAGACTGCTATATGGAGTCTGAAAACCTCCAATTACACACAGCGCTGGAAAGAGCCAAAATTGGCCACACACATTGAGAGAAGGGGACGGATCTGAAAGTGTATTGCATCACCAAATGACAGGGACGCTCCAGCAGTCATAACTCAGCGCTATATCATTCGCCCATGCAAGATAAGCCACCCAACAATGGTCCACGCAGCAGCCACTCCATTCTTGACCCTTCACGCAGCATCCAAAACAACCACACAGCGCCAGGAAAGAGGAAACACGACCAGCAAGGCAATACGCTCCAGCAATTTGAGAGAAATCTGCTACAGGGAGATTGGAACCTCCACACACACGCAGCCAAGGGAATGCACCCCCAATCTGCCCACACGACCCGTCTAGAGAAGGCGCTGTTATTCAACTATGGTTCTATTGTTTGATGAAACGATATGGCAGCCCCTCCATTCCCAGAAATACACTGCCTTATAATGTAATGCTCAGCCAGCAAGGGGACCGACCAGCAAGGAAGCCACGCTTTGGTCAATGAAAGTTGCGACCCTAGTGCAAACATTCAACAACAATAAGAGGTGCGCCCAGCTCCGGAAACGATCAACCACCAAATCGTGCCAAGAGAAAAATGCCCCTTCTCTTCTTCCGACTGATAATGAAACTTGTTATCCCCGATATCTAGGGATAACTAGGAGATCATGTCTCGAGGCCCTCATGGTCCTAGACATGGAGTACCGAGAGCAGGAGCGACCTGAGCATGGTCCTGGAGGACCCATCTTCTTCTTCTCAGCCAGCTTTGTCCTGCCAGCAGTACCAGCCTCCATCACTACCGGCCTGGACTTGCATCAGAGAGGGCTCTTGCTCCATGAGGTAATTGGTCCGAGGTAT
>JASDQU010103773.1:109255-129944 GCA_032191745.1 Picea mariana | reverse complement strand
TCACTCCCGAATCCGCGATTCCACGGCTAGGGCAGATAGTTTCACTGCCGAATCCGAGGTGCCGAATGGGTTTCCAGCTGAAACCCTTGCTTGCTCACCGAGCTCTTCTCCCAAACTCAATTTTTAAAATGAATAGTCGATAATGCCTTTTCCCCCTTCAATCGTCCTTTTATTCATTCACTTGTCCTTTTCTCCGTTAAAATATTCATTTAATTATTAATTGGAGAGAAATACCCTCAAAGAGGGGTTTATTAATAATAAACTCACTTTTCCTAAGTTTTCACTTTATAATTCGAAAGTGACTTTACCAATATCGTTTCCCTAACTCGTCCGTCTAATGGTTTACGAGAAACTGTATAAACCATCACAGTATCCCGACTGCCTAGGAAAAACGGGACATTACATGATGTCATGTGAAGGCCCTTGGTACCTGGATCAATCTTGTGGAGGTAAAGGGCATCCTTGGATTTATCATGAAGTGGTATTTGTAAAGCTCTAGTGTGGGCATTAAGGTCCCCCAAAAGGATGACCTTGCCAAGAGTAGAGTAATGATAAATGTCTGTGTATAAATAGAGGAATAGGTCCTCGTCATACTCGTTATGAAGTTCAAAGTATGAAGAAATTGGAGGGAAATAGCGACTTGCGATGTAAATGTCCCAAGGAATGGGGGGCACTCCCATGAACTCGGAGCAATAGGAACCTGGAGTGCTCATCTGAGACAACCATAGAAAACCAGTCTCAAAGAGAACCTAGATGAGGCATGCAACCCCACTTGAACCCCTCACACTGTCAGAATGGTGAGTCTCTTGTTTGCAAGCCAACGACCAATGGTATGTTGAGGAATATATCTCATACATGAACTTCTGCATAGGTTTAGTGTGAACATGATGAAAGTGGTTTAGGATATTTCAAAAGTAACTCTATTTTGTAATTCACTTCAGGGAAAAGTGAAAAGTCTTATATTTAGCTGTTGAGTCTAATAAAGTGTATTTCATGCATTAATGACTTAGACTAGGATTAATCTCAATCGTATATCTCATAGAGAGATTAGGGTTTCAACTAAAAGTATAAAGATAGGGTAAGATAGGGAGCTCAGACACAGGTTTTTGTCGAATATGGACAACATCTAGTTGAGTAGTGCTGAAGAACAGGAGAGGAGCTAGAGTTGAGGAAAGGAGGAGGCTGTACAACAACCATCCATACAATAGTATGGATTCGTACAGTCGTACGGAGTTGTTGAGTTGTATCTCTCGTGACAACCTATCTGTCGTCTGTTATTTCTGTAATATGCTCTCTGTACTGCTATTATTTTGTTTAATAGAAATTTTAACATATTTCAAAAAAAATGGAAGTAGGACAAATCAAGAATAAATAGATCAATAACAACCCTAGAAAAGAAATTTGGTAATCAATCAAGATTTAACATCAAATGACAAGCCCGAAATGGAGCTGGTGGCATAACACATCATATATGTTCAAAATGTAGTCAAGGTACATGGCAGGAAATTGAAGAAGATGAAGCCCCAAAGTTGAAAGGGTACAGTCAAGTGTTAAGAACTCAAATGTGGGTTGAAAAGTGCTCCAAATTAAGGTTCCAATGCTGAGATGAGGATTGGAAAAACCCTAGATCTCATTTGCAAAACTAAGTGAAAACCCTTCTAGAGCTACTTGATTAGTTCAATGAAGGAAAGCAAAACATTCAATAAACAACGTTAAACCAATAACAAACAAATATGGGGGTGGGAAAGAAAGGAGATTCTATTAAAGTAGAAAGGATTATATCTAATCCATACCTTTGAGTGGTGAGATGGCTCTGAATCCTCTTTCCTTGGGTTTGTTCCTCTTCAAGCCTCTCTCATGTCCAATGGTCTTCAAAGATGTCCTCCAACAATCCTCAAATGGTTCTTCTCAAACCTCTGCAAGCAAATTGGGTATTGATTTGTGTGAGAAGAAAACCAATCCAAGATCTTTCCAAGAGTCTCCAAAAGTTCATTATCCAATGCAAATGCCGTCAATCCCATGTGAAGGAGGTATTTTTATAGGATTTTTAGATCTTTTTAGGGTTTTTACATGAAGAAAGGGTCCACAATCTAGAATAATTCCCTACATTCGGTGCCTTGATAGTGATCAAAGTGGATTAAATCAACTTTGGGGCATGCCTTTATCAAGTTTGACCAAGTCAAGGGCATGTGTGTATGGGTTCTAGCCATGTTCCTGTGCCCTGCACACAGCTTTAGAAGGAAGTGTTTCACCCATCATTGATCAACCCCTGCATGCAGCTCTTGAAGGAAAATCTGTGGCCAACAACAAAATCAAGGAAAATGCTCAATATTTCCAAAGTTCTGGGGCAAATCAGGATACTCCATACAAAATAGACTACATAATAATGCACCTCAGGGCTGGCACTTCTTGTTACATGCAAGATAGAGTCCTGTGATAAATGTATCCTCTTAACACTGCTGTTTATTGTAGTTTTTGCCTTAAATTGTGCTTTTAATACCTGACAAGACTGAGAACTCTCACGTTTTAATGAAAATGTTCTGGGCTAGCTTTTGTAAGTTATCATATACTTCGTTCAGTCTGCTATTGGTTTAGTTTTCCATAGGTGGAGTTCTTCTTTGTTGGGCGCTTTGATGAGCTTATCACTGCAAACACACATTGTTCAGTTCTTTGATGGTCTGTCTTAAACCATAAATGTGTTTGGCCAGAGCTGCAATGTTTTTTCAGATATACTTGCAAGTTGCACCTGAATGATCGACACAAAGCTCATGATTTGCACTTTGGTGAAAACTTTGTTTAGAGAACCTGGCTATACGTTATTTGAGTGCACCTGCAGAAGTCAAAAATAACTTTTTTTGTTTTCTAGGGTAGGTATCCATTTCACACCTGTACTTTTTATTGTTTAAGATTTGACTAAATTGCTCTTCATGACATCCAGCAAAACTGAAATAACGTTTTTCTTCCAATGAAGATGTTCTAGGCTAGTTTTTGTAATTGTTATTTACTAGTCAGAGGTTATTGACTGTATTTTGGTTGGGCTTTTTGATGACCATTTCACTGTAAACAATTTCTGCTTGTTCAGTTCTTTTAGATAGCTTTTCACCTTCATTTGCATCCAGAAGATTAAAACAAAGATTGATATTAAAAAGATTCAGGGATTTTTCCTAGAAGTCAGCTTATTAATTGTGCACATTGCAGTCGTCTGTTTCTTCCCAGTACTTCAGTTTTGCAGTTTCATCCTGGTTAATATCATGGATATATACACATCTTTTCCACTCAAGTATTTGTTTCCTTTCATGTTGGATTTTGTTGCTGGAATTTTTTTCAGGTACTAATTGTTTATATCGCCGATTTGTTGGTACAGACACAACACCCCCAAAGAAAAGAATCACAGATTTGACAAAGGATTTTTATTCTGCTAATCTTGTACCTGGTGCACTTGTGCGTTTCCACTATGATGTGCCAGAAGGTTCTGTTGTCTTGCCCCCCTTTGAAAACTTGTCTGCATTATAGTAGTGTTCATTTCACCATGATTCAGCCACTGTAACACTTTTTTTCTTTTTTAGGACACGATATGGTTGTCTTTTCAATTTTTTCAAGAGCATTCATACCTTCCTTCAATGCATGAAAATAATATTTCTTATTCTAGCTAGTTTTCTATGCTACTCTGAACTCTTGTAACTATAATGTGATCTTTGTTTAGTTTGTGCAGAGGAATATATAATATGGCACATTCCTTCTTTGATTGCCACAATAATAGTCAATTGATGTCCTGTTGTGTAGTGCAGGAAAAGAACATGTAATATAGAAATTACGTGCTATTTTAAAATTTTTCTCTGTTTTGACCTACTATTATTCGAGTACAAGTTGCTGCATTATTATTGTTCATGTGGTATAATAGATTTGTTTATGGGTTGTTATGTCAGTATTTACGGAATTTTATGGCAGATTAGGGATGCCTTTTCCATATAATTTCAACGACATTTCTCACATAAATATCCAGCTTCATGTGGGCAGAACAAAATGCTGTTAGAGATTGTCCATACATTAACTAATGTGGAATAAATATCTTAACAATCTTCTTTAACCAAGAGCTCAGATTCACTTTAATATGTTGTGCAACTCTATTCATGTTCATTGCTGTTATCACATTATCCTGGCTCTCTAATCTGTGGCTTCACCAACTTAGCATGTCTATCATGATTGGTACTTGTAGTGAGAAAGTTTAAGATATTTGTATATTTGTGTCGTTCATATTGGGAGTTATTGTATCCCTGCACAATGTAATATATTTCTGACGTCATTCTTATTAATAATTAATAATTGTATTCCAGTAGGATGTAATGTAATTTTGACATTGCTCCGTTTGGGAATTATTATATTCCAATATGACATGATCAAGAATAAGCTATATTATTGGATCCACCCTCTCCCCCTGGATCCATACGGATATGTATCTGGTACAGATATGGGTTAGATATAGCCTGGATCTGTATAGGATCCCATATGGATCCGTAAAGAATTCCTACTGCATACAGCCTGAACAGATTCTGCCCCCTAAATCAATTGCTAGCCAGAATGGTTCTGAATTTATGTGAAAAGTTTATAAAGATTTCTTCTAATCTTTTTTCTACTAGGCCTCTATTTTGAGAATGGGCATCAATACTACATCACAGCTTGGTGCTAAAATATTTAAACACAAAAATAGAATCCTAAAATGATAGAGAATGAATGGCATGGTAGTAATACCATCTGGCTGCTATTTTTTCTTTGGGAATTCTGCATAATAGGTTATGAATCAAGATACATGTACAGCATCAACATTGTTACCCCCAAGAACCAAAAAGCAGTCACACAAAAGCCCTCTACCTTCCTAAGCAAGGAGGGCTAGCATATCAACTTTGTCCCTGATTTGAAGACTCTCTACATGTATTTTTTTTTAAATGGCAATCCTGGTGGAAAGGTGGATAGGCAAATTTCATCTAAATACAACTTGCAAATTGAATGAACTGTGCAGCTTATGAAAAGTTTCTTGACAGCATCATTTTCATAAGAAGCATCCATTTGTCTCTAAACACAATGCCTTTCCATTGTAGAGGAGAAACAGAAAGAGCATTATACTCAACAGCCCAAGTCCAAAACGTTTTGGCAAATTTACAATTCCAGAAAACATGGTTAACCATTTCATGCTTATGACAAACCACACAAGAGTCAGTTGTTAGCCCAGTGTGATGCAATCAATCCTTAATTGCTAAATGGTTATGAAGAACATGACTCCTAAGACTTCTATCCAAGTACTCATGACTTAAAATGAAGAGTGAGACATCGAAATAACATGAGACCTCTGGAGCCACCTTGATTCGTGATCATGAACATTCCACTTTTCGTTAAGATGATTAGCCAGTAAATGAGTTGGTCAGAAGCTATCATAGAGTTCCTTGGTCTGGTATTTCATAATGGCTTCCCATAAGACCATTTCCAATCCTTCCAAATGGGTCTATGAATATCCAATGTTAGATTGATTAGTTTTCAGGAATCGTTCGACACACAGTAGTAAAGGTAGGTTGATCAATTGCCTGAAATCTTTGGGAATGATTGAGAGCTTGTGAGAAAAGCCAGTTCCTTGTGACCTTGTGCAGTTGTGAGGACACCAACTTCCACGCATTCCAAAGCTGCTCGAGAATGGATGAACTAGAGATTTTAAAGGCTTTAGCCAAACCAACTACAAAGACCATAAGGCCTAGGTATGCCATTAATCTGTGCAACATTCTATATGCAGTACTGAACAAGTAGCTGCCAAGTCCCATATAAGAAACACTTAGGGTGTTTCTATGCATAAACAAACATAACTGCAGATATACATATATAGAATATTGAGTAATAATTGGATGCCACCCCTTCAAGGATGCTTTGTCCTCAAAGAATTGGTAAGGATGGATGTCGTTGTGGAAAAACATTATCCTCCCATGATGTATCTTCTTGGGGTATGCATTTCTACTTGATGAGGTAATCGATTATTGTTCTGGATCGGATTTTTCAATCGAGTTGTTAGGATTCTTTTGGGTTCTAAAATGAGCTTTCCTTCCTCATCCAACATAGGGAGTTGAATTTGTATCTTGTGGTGTTGTTCTATCATCTTTTTTAAACATGACACATGGAAAACATTATGGATGTGACTCTTGTCTGGTAATTCCAATGTATATGCTATTGGACTAATCTTCTTGATGATTTGATATGGACCACTAAACTTGGGCGCTGTTAACCCCTAGATTTCCACTCTTGAAAATCTTGAGGGTTAAGTGCCAACATGCATTATTTTGGCTGACATTCTGAGATTCTCCCAGAGTTTAGTAGTTGTGGTTAGTAGAGGTTGGTTTCCATTGGAGATAGGTATATGATCAATAAATGATTATTTTGTTCAGAGATAGAGTTAGCTTGGTTTCCCATGCATTTTAGAGAGATGTCTACATACAACAGATGTTGCTACTTTTTAGGAGACACGGTTTGAGTGGGTCTCTTGACAGTTTGGAGCAATTCTGAGCATACAAGGATGGTCCTTGCATGATTCTAGGCCTGATAGCACTTTTCAGGGCGACATGCAAGAACTTTCTATTTTTAGCAGTTTGAGCTCCAGGCCCTAGATTCATACTTTGAGCACATATTATTGATCCTTGAGACATTCCGAGTCTTTTGGACCTTTTCCGAGATGATTTGGCACAAATTTCTATTTTTAGTAGGTTGAGCACCAGGGCTCGCATGTCGATTAAGATTGCGGATTCAGATTTCTTGTAGAAAATCGAATCCAAGGAGTATGGACATGGACATGGAGTATGAAAATTGAATCATGGACATGTGAGGACTTTCTATTTTTAGCAGTGTCTATTTTTAGGAATAGACACATGATGGTGGTCTCCTAGTCATTCCAAGCATTTGTGGAGAGTTTGGGTCAATTTCAACAAGTTTCAAATTTTTGGGATCAGATGGCTATTTTTGGAAATTTCTATTTTTACTAGTTGTCGTCATCTCCAACAGTGACAAGTGGCAAGCTCAGATTTTGACATGTGGCAAAGTATCAAGATGATGTGGCATCTACATGGCATCATGGACCGAGGGTGTATTTTCCAAGGATTATGTATTAAATGAGAATTAATTAAGCTAAAGAGGTGGCGCATGGGTGAGGTGGCATTGTCTGGAGAAAGTTTAGCCACTCAAGGCTAATTTTTCTCACTTTCCATGCAACCGGTTTCTAAAAATTCTCCCTAAATTGCTTTTAAACGCGAAATTCCTAAATTTTAGGAAATACCTAAAAAATAGGGCGAATTTCCCTTTTAACTCATAACTCCCTCAACCTTGGCCAAATTTTGCAATCTAACATGTGTTGGAAAGCTAAAATTATCCTCCATACACTCTCACTCATAACTCACCCATGTGCATTACTCACTCACAGTTATTTCCTCATGCGCATTAGTTCCCAAATTTCTTACTCACACTTATTCCCTCATGCGCATTAACTCCTATTTTATTCACACTCCTCTCCTATATATTGGATGGTCTTCATTGGTTATTGGTCGGTTCTTGGCAGCAGCAACATAGTGTTTCTCTCTCATTCTTCTCTCTCTCCCTTAGTCTAGTGACTCCTCTTTGAGCAAAGTGATCATTGTACCGGTTGTGGACTTGCCAATTGTGGCGCAACCAATTCTCTTGCAAGCCTATCAATAAAGAGATTAAGTGTTTGTGTTCTAACCTTGTTTCTGGTCGATATCTTGGGAAATTTGCAATGTAATTTGTTATTTGCTGAACTGTTCATTGTGATTTTATCAATCTTTTGAGTAGTTTTCTGTTCTATTTCTATTCCATATTCATTGTGCTAACCTTGTAGGATCCCTCCAAGTGAAGAAATCCTATTTTCCTATCGTTTTGGACAGTTTTGACACACTGTCCAAGACGAATAGCTCGCTGTTTTTTGGGTTTACACGCAGAAAATCAATATTATAAGACAACAATAAGGTACCCAGGGTGCCTAGGGACTCCTCCCAAGGCTAACAAGCACTAGCCCAAACAGAGAGGGGTCTAGCCCGTCACAATTTGGGAGTGCAATTATCAGGACCCTGCTTAAGTTTGTGATTGGCCCTCCAACCTCGGATCAATAAGGGCTGCAGATCCTTAGCCCTTCTCGAGAGACAATGCTTCTGTTACTATTTTCAGGACATCTCATCCAAGATGTCCCTCATGGACTCCCTTATCCGACCCACTGTTCTCTATGGCTTCGAGATTTGGGGGCCTTCTTTACTTGAGTCTGACTGGGCATCAACTGAGAGAGTCGAGACCCTTCTCCTTTAGTGCATCATTAGATGCAAGCATACAATCCCTCAAGACATCATCCTAACAGAGTTTGGGGCCCAACCCTTTCGCCCTGAGACAATGTTTAGACAAGTAGGGGCGAGACCAGTACCCATACTTGGCCTGTTGTTCTTCAGAGATCATTTCCCTCTCTAGCCCTTCGGGATGGGATCAAGGTTGGTTCATGGTTGTTTTAGATCTTTTAAAGTCCGTGGGCATTTAGATGGATCATCTCCCTCAATTTAGATATCCCTTGGACGCACCTGGCCACCTCCTACCTACCAGATAGGAGTTGACTAGGATCATCAGGGTTGACATTTACAGGTAGTTTATCCAAATCACTTGGGTTAACCCTCATGGTGGGTTACGCCCAAAGATGGCCTTCTATGTTGAGCACATCTTGGATATTAGAGATGGACTCATTGTTCGACCACAATATACACTCCGCCATTGGGTGCACGCCTCTGCATTCCCCTATGCTAGTTTAGGGTGGATTCTCATAGACTTTAGATAGAGATAGACCACTAGATTGATCAATCAGACAAGATCTGCCATCTATGCCATCTATAGGAGGTCAAGACTGAGGAGCACTTCATCTTTCGTTGCCCCATCTATTACGAGATCAGGGGGAGGTTCCATTGCCTATTCAGGGGGATTTAGACCCTCACTGGCTTCTTCAGATTTTTCGACTAGAAGTGCTTAGCCTTATACATGCAGGAGGCTCTCAGGCTCCAGGCCCACATTCTTCAGCTTCATACTAGACCAGTCTCTACCTAGCGGATCACTTCCTTCTTCACGGTGCTACCCTCGGGAAGGGGCACTAAGAGATAGATCGATATCTGCACAACTTTGAACTCCAGATCAGTGTGGACCTGTGGGACCTTCCCCCGTCCCACTAGATTTCAGTGACATGACCAGATCAGATCCCTCCCCAAGAGACGGATGAGATCCCCTAGGCCTCAGCGACGGACTACCTCTTCTAGACAACAACACAATGGACGATCTAGGCATCCCACCAGTTCTCCCTTTGGACATCATACTATACTTAGCTTCCTTCGTTCAACCTCAGATGGTAGGAGAGATGTGTCTATTTCACAACAAACCTATCTCATTACTTTTGCTTATACTTGTTCCTGGATCTTCTCCTCCTATACATCTCCACTCTAGAGAGGGTTTCTGGGCTTGGGGTTGAGGGCTATTCATGCCTCAACGTAGATCTCATTCTCTGCTCTACCTTTACTTTCTGCATCTTGCCTTTTATAGGAGACCTTTTGGTACTCTTTCTTTGTAACAACATCATTGTACTCAACAGTCCATTTGACCTACTTTTGTGGTCATTAGTCGGACATTAACAAAAATTATCTTATCTTATCTTAGTTTGAACTTTGACAATGTTGGTAGATAGATCCTCTCTTTGTACCAAAGAATATCATTCTTCCACATAAATTTTGGTTTTTGTTCTATAGTGTCGATTATGGAACAAGTATTCAATTTTTTGCATATTTTGCTTGGATGTTGTGTAACCATTCTGGAATTAGTACTGAAATTGCACAGAGCAATATATCTTCATCTTTTCGTGACAATGCATCTACCACTATATTGTCTTTCCCTTTTTTGTGTATGATTTCAAGATCAAATGTTGCAATTTTCTCGATCCATTTATGTTGTTCTATGGTTAATGTTTTTTTCTTGTAAGATGTATTGGATATTGTTGTATCTGTGCGGACTTTGGACTTGCTTCCTAAAATATATTGGCACCATTTAGCTAATGCATGTATGATGTGTAACATCTCTAATCATAAGTAGATTTCAAACATTATCTGTTATTGAGTTTTTCTATTTTCAAATGCTATGGGTTGTCCTTCTTGCATGAGTGCAGCCTTAATCCCAAATCCTAATGCATCACACTTTATTACAAATGGTTTTGAGAACTCTGGAGTAGCCAAGATCAAGGTAGACGACATTACATTTTTCAAGGTTTCAAAGCCTTCTTCTGTTTTGTTGTTCCATTGTAAAGAGTTTTTTTTAGTAGATTTGAAAGTGGGGCTACCAATTGTGCATAATTTTTTCAAACCTTTGATAATACCCAGTTAACCCTAAGAATCCCCATAATTTAGATATGTTCTTGGGTTTTGTCCATTCTTTGATTGTCCTGACATTATTTGGATTGGTTTTGACTCCTTTGAAATTATGTCCTAGATATGCCAACTCTTCCTTTCCAAATGAACATTTAAACATCTTAGCATAAGATTGGTTATCTTCTAAGATTTCTAACACTTGCTTAAGGTGTTTAAGATGCTCCTTTCAAGTTTTACCGTAGATGAGAATATTGTCAAAGAGCACCGGTATGAACTTCCTTAAGTATAGTTGAAAAAGTTCGTTCAAACCTTCGATAATACCCAGTTAACCCTAAGAATCCCCATAATTTAGATATGTTCTTGGGTTTTGTCCATTCTGTGATTGTCCTGACATTATTTGGATTGGTTTCGACTCCTTCCTTTGAAATTATGTCCTAGATATGCCAACTCTTCCTTTCCAAATGAACGTTTAAACATCTTAGCATAAGATTGGTTATCTTCTATGATTGCTAACACTTGCTTAAGGTGTTTAAGATGCTCCTTTCAGGTTTTACCGTAGATGAGAATATTGTCAAAGAGCACCGGTATGAACTTCCTTAAGTATAGTTGAAAAAGTTCGTTCATAGCTGTTTGGAAGGTTGCTGGGGCATTAGTTAGGCTGAATGGCATTACTTTGAACTTGTAATGACCTGTGTGTGTTCTAAATGCTATTTTAGCAATGTCTTTTGTATTTACCTGAATCCGATACTATCCCGATTTTAGATAAAGCTTTGAAAAATATTTACCCCCATCTAGTTGATCAAGCATTTTGTCTGTAAATGGAATGGGGAATTTGTCTTTTATTGTGATTTTGTTCAACCCTCTATAATTGATACATAACCTGAAGGATCCATCTTTCTTTTGTACTAGAATTACGAGAGCAACATATGAACTTTTGCTTTTTGTAGTGACTCCACACTTTATGAGATCTTGGATCAATCTTTCAATTTCAATGTTATGGTGATGTGGATATCGATAAGACTTGACATCCACTGCTATTGCTGTAGAAATATCTGAGGTCCTATGAGGCTGCCACCTAAGGTCTGTCCTTGACCTTAGTATGGCTCTAAGTTTCAACTGTATGGCTGTCTTCTTTTGTTGTTTTAGGACAGCAAACAGTCATCTCACTTTCTGCTCAATGTTTTACAGGTTAAGTGCTCTTTTAAGGTGCCCTTGCAAGTGTTTTCTTGTCTTAATGTTAGCACATGCAATATAACTTAAAACACATAACACTACCTCTAGATCTTGAACTTTAAAATGCTGATCTACACTTCTAAACATGCATAAATTTGACACAGGTATTTTTGGTCAACATGACCCTGGATAAACCCCCCCCGGGGAAAACCAGTTTGGGATATATGTCTATATAATGATGATCAAAGCAAAAGATACAAGAAGTAATGAAATACAATGTAACCTGTATACATAGCAAGCTCCTCACGAGCCTTGCCACAAGAACCAGAGAAAGAAGTGCCCAAACTGTGGTGTGCCCTCTCCCTTTGTTGCCCTCTGCACTGAACTAAAGCGCCCTAGCTCATCTGTGACCCAATAAAGAAATCCCTCCACAGGAATGTCCTCTCCTGTGCTGCCTCTCCACTAAAATTGTCAGAGCTTGAATCCTCCAAGCAAATCTGCTACCAGGTAGCTGCCAGTCCTCTCAACATGTGCGTCCTCCTCCTAGCAGAAATGATCACCATAAATAAAATGAGCCAAAAACTAAATGTCTCTCTGCACATAAGCAAGCGCCCTAGCTCTCCTCTCCCTATGGATCAGACCTCATCTCAATCTGACAAGTCCTCCTCTCTCGGTGAGCAAATGAAGGATCCAAGTGTGCCTCCTCTCCTAGATGCGCCCCTCCTCCATGTAAAAATGCTCCCTCCAAGATATAAGGCTAAGACTCCATGGAAATACTTTCCATGCAAGCTCCGAGCAACCAAGAGCCTCTCCTCAAGCTCTCAAGGGTTTTGCTCAAACTGTAATGTCCCCACTTTGGGACATCATCACAGTGCAGAGGTTTATGATGACCAGAGTAGCCAGATGGGTGTTATAGCGAGTACAGGGATTATTGAGAGGCATTGTGTGGTCCAGCTTGCATTTCTCTTCATATTTCATCATTATGAGCCATTCCGCACAGGTTGGCTTTGGTTCCGTTGCATTCCGATGATTTCCATGATTTTGAGTATTTTGAGCGATAAGTCGATTAAATTCACTGAAGAGGTCATTTTGGGCACATTACTTGGAGGAACCTCTCAGTGTAATAGGTCATTGGAATCGGGAGGAACAACACTACAGGATGGGATGGCTAGAAGTGACTTTCAGTGGCCAGGGAAGCCACAAAGAGAGATAAGACACT
Source organism: Picea mariana (assembly GCA_032191745.1). NCBI lineage: Eukaryota > Viridiplantae > Streptophyta > Pinopsida > Pinales > Pinaceae > Picea > Picea mariana. The sequence continues at coordinate 117,134 of JASDQU010103773.1, read as the reverse complement.
TTTTAGAGGTAAAAAGGTTAATTATAAAATGAAAGTCACTTTGGACGGACAAGATGAGCCAAAAAGTATAAAGGAAAGGCAAGGGCCTCTTCTCATTCATTCATGTATGTTTATCTTTTGTATTTCTGGCTTCTAGCTAGAGGGCTCATCTCTTGGGGGTTTTGAGGGTTTTGACTTAACAAACCCTAGAGGGCGATTCGGTGGTGAAAGATTCCACCTAGCTTGTCCCAAGCTTGGTCTGGAAGATGCAATACTCTCCCACACCATTCTAGCTCGGTTCTACATCAGTGCAGGAGGGTTCTACACAGCCACAGGCACAGGAAGAGAAGGGGGTTTCCAGCAAGGGGGGCGCACCATCCTTGGAGAGAGATTCGTTGTAGGAGATTGGCAAGGATTTTGGAGATTCTATCACTTGGGTTTTCATTGCAGGGCCTTGGACATCAGATCTAGTCCATTCATGAGGAGTTTCAGGTGCTATTTGATTTATTAGATGCATGGGACGAATTGGAGGAGAGGAGCAAACTTCAGAAATTGGTTTCAGTCATTTGCTAGCTCAGATCTTCACCATTTCACTTGGGACTTCACCAGGGAGGTAACCAAGCCCCGATCTATCATTTTGGAGAGTTTCAGGAGGTTTGGAGGCCTCATTCATCCAGGCCGAATTATTAGGGTTTCAGCCATCCAGGGGGCGCACCATTCAGTGGAGGAGTTTCAGATCTACAGGGTTTGAGAGTGGATTTGGAGATTTGGACACCTGGGATGTCCTTATAGTTGCCCGATCTATCAGTTGGCATATTTCTTGGGGTGATTGGACACTTTTGGCAGCAGGGCCGAATTGTTGAGGGGCTTCAGCTATCCAGCAGGGCGTGGCACCTTCCAGCTTGGGGGTTTAGTATTCTTACGGCCCAGATCTATTGTATTCAGTCTTCATTGTATATCCATCCTTTGGAGGCGTGTTGGAGTCTTCTATTGGAGCATTTTGTAGCAGCTCTATTGTCTATCTTCTTAGCCATCTGTTGAGCATTCCAGATCAACATCTTCATTGTTGCAGGTTTCTCTATTTCATGAATAAAATCATATTTGGGATGTTTTGGCTTGTCTATCATATTGCATATGGTTGAGGTATGTTCCATGGTTGTCTCTTCTTGTTTATAGCTGCAATACACATATATAAGACATCAGTAAACCCTAAGACCGAAATCAAGAGGCCATTCAACGAGTAAACACATCTAAACAAGTAGGACAACAAAGTGTTTGATGAAATGCCACAACCAGAAAGGTTTTAAAAAGACACCAAAACCGTGATGATCCTTGCATAATAGAGGCGTGGGATCATTACAGTGGTATCAGAGCTTAGATTCCTGCCAGGCAGTTGGAATTAGCACATACATACAGAGCCATAAGGAGAGATGCATAGGATGTGCCTTGAGATATCATGTTTGGAGATCATTTATCACGGCCTTAGCGAGGAAACTAAGGCTATAATAACCTTCCCACAGTATGTAGCCTATGGAAATCCCCATTTGAGCGAAGAGGATATTTTACATGGCATCATCATAGCAGATAAAAAGAGAAAAGAAACAGTTAAATGGTGGGAAGAACAGAGAGACCCCACGCTTATTAGGAGCACACAACCTTGCCACTATTGCAAGGGGCCGTGGGAACCATATCATAGGTGCAAGGGTAAGGATCAGAAGCACACTATTAAGGCACACTATGACAGTGATGATGAGATGTGTGAGGATGGAGCAATAGATGCTGATTTGGGACGGTCTGATGATGATAGTGACTCTTACATAGAGGCTAGTGATAGTGACTCTTGTACAGAGGATGATGCTACTAGCACACTTGAGGATGATGATGACCCTTGTATAGTGGATAGGTAGCTGGATGGACAGGACGATAGCACCAGTGTCTCAGCAGACATGTCACATACCATTGATGACCTTACGCCTCAGCAGAGTGGTGACACTAGTGAGTAGTCACAGGGGTTAGCACCTAGAGATGATGAGCTTCCTATGATGGGCGTGACACATATGTCATCCTTCCAGACACCCCTGATAGCCACATCACATGAGGAGGTCAGTAGCATGTCAGATAGGGTTGATGAGCCTTGTGTGAGGGATGCACACCACAGACATGTAGATCCACCGATCCAGGAGGAGAAACAGGGAGTACAGACAGTGGACCTTACACATACAGATCAACCAGAGGAGATTGAGTCACAGTTTTTGGAGACTCCATTAGTTGAGCAGATTGTGGATGTTGACAGGTTGATGGGACACCCACTTCCAGGATCGACCTACATTGATGAGGATGCACTCTTTAGCAGCTAGGATGACCATAGCACGTGTCTGGATACATCTATATGGGATCCAGGTGCAGATGATAGTAGCAGGGTGAGTGCACAGGAGGATACAGCTGCTCATACAGGATACATTGTGATTCAGGGGGAGATAGCATCTAGTGATGGGATGCAGTGGCATACAGGAGTACCCAACAACACGGTAGACAGTGGGCAGTTCAACACGTTATCTTATGCAGAGAGTGTTTTTGGGGGCTTCAGAGTTGACACTAGCAGGACTGACACTAGCAGTGAGGGGCCTGAGATGGCACCTCAACATGACCATGATCAGGATTCACACCACTTAGCAACACAATTGAGAGTTAGTGAGGCTATGATCATGGCAGCCACTAGACGTATTGATGACATGCATGCAGTGATGGCAGATTACTGCTGGAGAGCATCAGTGGCACATGGTAGTTCAGATGAGGGGATTGCCATGGATGATTTTTATACTCTCAGGGAGAGAGTATCTGTGATGAGGACTGACTACCAGCAATTGTTGTCAGACAGGGATTATCTACTGAGGGTTGGTGAGATGTATCATGAGGCTTTGAGGGAGCAAGAGTTGGAGATGGACCGACTCACTCAGTAGTTGGAGAGCACTCGAGGATCCTTGAGAGGCACACAGACAACCCTTCAAGAATCAGAGTCTAGATCATATGAGTCTCTTGAGGAGATTTGTCAGAGATCCACTTCATCTGTCTTAGTAGACACTCAGACATATCATTCAGTCACATTGCTAGGAGATGTTGACGATCTAGCAGAGGAGCACCAGTCGATGGAGGACACTTCCATTTGTGTTTCGAGAGCTGTTGACCTCCATATAAAGGTTGATCCAGTAGTACGCCCAGGATCTGTGATGCAGCATGAGTCTACGGGAGATGACATGAGTATGCCAGAGCATACAGTGATGAGTGATAGCTCACAGAGACATGCCGAGATGTATGGTGGGATTCAGAGGGGTGTATTGAGTTGCAGGGAGGAGACGCACTTAGGGGAGTATGCAGATGTCACTCATTTGCAGCAACACATAGTTGTGGGGGGTCACCTTCACCATTTCAGCAGTTGCATGGGAGATGAGAGATGGAGGTTGGTTGACCAGTAGTCGGAGGGGTTACTTGCAGTTGTACTAGATGGTTGGGATTCGGTGATGACCACATGAGAGCATCTATCCTGGATACCGATGGACGAGCTTTTGGTCGAATCCTTGGGATTGACCAAAGCATGTGACGCCTTCCAGTCCTATAGTCAGCTGCAGATATGTCTGTTATCCTTTTCCGACACATTTATCATTGACAACAGCATGAGGAGGATAGCAGAGGAGCACAGAGGGCTTCTAACAGTGATTAGTCTCACACAGGAGCAGTTAGACGAGATTGGAAGTGATAAACTTCCAAGTTTTCCATGGGATCCGGGATTTCATTGGGTGAGCCGGATGTTTCACTACATGATGACCCAGGTTGCGCCCGAGAGCTACACACTCCACCAGGGGTCAATCTAGAGTGGGCCTGCAGGGATTTGTCCGATAGAGCGAGGCAACTTTTCACTCTTGATCATCATGATCGGACGTGGAGATGGGTGGATAGGTACTTCTTCTACAGAGATGCCTTTACAGATACAGTTTCTGGACAGCAGGTCCAGTGGTCACAGGTATTTCAGCTTGAGGATCCAGGAGAGGAGGATCCAGTATGTATGCATGGGACAGACAGTCGTGGTCAGAGTAGTGCAGGGCCAGCATGGTGATCTTCGACAGAGGTTAGCATGGGACCCATGGATTGCAGGGTTGAGCATTTCACTGACTGACAGGGGTGAGTGGACCTTTGCAGGGGAAAGTTGTTCTAACTTTCCATTTAGCTTCAGTGTTGAGGGAAGCACAGCGCTTGAGGGTGTCTCACGGAGGTCTTGCAGTACCTCATTCTGGCATCAACATGTGCAGTTGATGGAGGCTGTGTGGATCTTGGTAGAGATTTGGAGGATGGACTCATTCCGAGATGAGGCCATGTGTCATGTGCAGGAGGTTCACAGGGTTGATATCTTTCAGGACTATGCTTCGCAGAGTATTGCAGTTCATTTCTTGATATGGGATCCAGGGGGTGGAGTGTACTATTGTTCGTCTTTTGATGGTTCTACTGTGTATCCCACAGGTGGACATGGGATCATGGTATTTTATTTGAGTGGATTTGGTTATTGCTTGAGGACAAGCAATTTTCTAGCAGGGAGGACTATAATGTCCCCACTTTGGGACATCATCACAGTGCAGAGGTTTATGATGACCAGAGTAGCCAGATGGGTGTTATAGCGAGTACATGGATTATTGAGAGGCATTGTGTGGTCCATCTTGCATTTCTCTTCATATCTCATCATTATGAGCCATTTCGCATAGGTTGGCTTTGGTTCCGTTGCATTCCGATGATTTCCACGATTTTGAGTATTTTGAGCTATAAGTCAATTAAATTCACTAAAGAGGTCATTTTGGGCACATTACTTGGAGGAACCTCTTAGTGTAATAGCTCATTGGAATCGGGAGGAGCAACACTACAGGATGGGATGGCTAGAAGTGACTTTTAGTGGCCAAGGAAGCCACAAGGAGAGATAAGGCGCTTTTTAGAGGTAAATAGGTTAATTAATTAATTAAAGTGATTTAATTAATTAATTAAATATTAATAAAATGAAAGTCACTTTGGAGGGACAAGGTGAGCCAAAAAGTATAAAGGAAAGGCAAGGGCCTCTTCTCATTCATTCATGTATGTTTATCTTTTGGATTTCTGGCTTCTAGCTAGAGGGCCCATCTCTTGGGGTTTTTGAGGGTTTTGACTTAACAAACCCTAGAGGACGATTCGATGGCGAAAAATTCCACCTAGCTTGTCCCAAGCTTGGTCTGGGAGATGCAATACTCTCCCACACCATTCTAGCTCGGTTCTACATCAGTGCAGGAGGGTTCTACATAGCCACAGGCACAGGAAGAGAAGGAGGGTGCACCATCCTTGGAGAGAGATTCGTTGTAGGAGATTGACAGGGCTTTTGGAGATTCTATCACTTGGGTTTTCATTGCAGGACCTTGGACAATTGATCTAGTCCATTCATGAGGAGTTTCAGGTGCTATTTGATTTATTAGATGCATGGGACGAATTGGAGGAGAGGAGCAAACTTCAGAAATTGGTTTCAGTCATTTGCTAGCTCAGATCTTCACCATTTCGCTTGGGACTTCACCAGGGAGGTAACCAAGCCCCAATCTATCATTTTGGAGAGTTTCAGGAGTTTTGGAGGCCTCATTCATCCAGGCCGAATTATTAGGGTTTCAGCCATCCAGGGGGGGCGCACCATTCAGTGGAGGAGTTTCATATCTACAGGGTTTGAGAGTGGATTTGGAGATTTGGACACCTGGGTTGTCCTTACAGTTGCCCGATCTATCAGTTGGCATATTTCTTGGGGTGATTGGACACTTTTGGCAGTAGGGCCGAATTGTTGAGGGGCTTCAACTATCCAGCAGGGCGTGGCACCTTCCAGCTTTGGGGTTTAGCATTCTTATGGCCCAGATCTATTGTATTCAGTCTTCATTATATATCCAGCCTTTAGAGGTGTGTTGGAGTCTTCTATTGGAGCATTTTGTAGCAGCTCTATTGTCTATCTTCTTAGCCATCTGTTGAGCATTCTAGATCGGCATTTTCATTGTAGCAGGTTTCTCTATTTCATGAATAAAATCATATTTGGGATGTTTTGGCTTGTCTATCATATTTCATATGGTTGAGGTATGTTCCATGGTTGTCTCTTCTTGTTTATAGCTGCAATACACATATATAACACATTAGTAAACCCTAAGGACGAAATCAAGAGGCCATTCAGCAAGTAAACACATCTAAACAAGTAGGACAACAAAGTGTTTGGTGAAATGCCACAACCAGGAAGGTTTTAAAAAGACACCAAAACCGTGATGATCCTTGCATAATAGAGTGTTGGGATCATTACACAAACCCTCATGAAGTGCACCCTCCTTCTCCTCAAGATTTGCGCCCCTCTTCTCTTCTCCAAAACTCACAAGTGAAAAAATGAGTGTCCAAAATACCTTTACCCTCTCTCTAGCCTCCTCATGCCAACCCTAAAAGATCAATGGCCTAGATTAGATCTAGCCAAGTCTAATCAATGGGTGAGATCAAATCCAAAAATCTCACTAAGGAAACCCACTTTCCTAAGTTGCTTTATGTCTATTAATTCACCCACATTGTGAATTAATTGTCACTTTATGACTTAAGTGACATATTTCACTTTTGACTTAAAACTTCTAAGTCAAAGTGAAATTAGAATCATAAAGTAAAGTACAAGGGTGATAGTCTTACCCCTTTGTGCTTAGAGACTCATAAGCACATGGGGACTACTTTCCAAGGTACCCAAATCTCAACACTCCCTCTTACCGAGGAAAGTGCTCGTCACCACCAATATCATCCATATAGTGGACATGGTTGCCTTCTGGCATATGCTCGGTGAGTATGGCTGTACCTTGATCTCTGAAGGTGGACTTTGTCACAGATCTGCTCAATCTGTGTGATCTATAAATGGCACCGACTCTCCATCTATCCAAGATCACCTAGATCTTGACATCACACCGAAGATCTCCACTCTGGTCTCCCACCAAGAATTTCCTCCTACTCCTGGCCTCTCACCAAGAGTCTCTATTCTTGGCATCTCACCAAGAGTCTCCCTGTCTTGGTCTCTCACCAAGAGTCATGAACTTGGCCTCTCGCCAAGTCACCTCCACTTGAAGTGGATCCAGAACCTGATCTGCCCGTCTCAGAAGCTATGTGAGGCTCAAGCCTCTGTGGTGCCCTACTGCTCCTCCTCATCAACCTCTGATGCAATGAAGCTGTAGCACCAACTCTCTGTCTACTCGACTGCTCTGAAACTGTGGCTATACTGGGTGGACCAGTCACCCACTCTGAAGTGTCCAGGGACACTGAGTCTGATCTCCCTCTGAATCACTGCTGTGCATCAGGCGGTCCTCATCAACTTTGTCTCCCCAACTAATGCTGGAAGGTGTAAAAGTATATAAAGTAGTAATGAATGCACACTCTCTCGCAAACTTCTCCTCGAACTCTATCTCCCCTACTGTCGCTGCTAACACATCTTGCTTCTTTTTCTTCTTGGGACACTGTCTTGCATAGTGACCCATCTCTCCACAAGTAAAGCATCTGACTGTGCTCATGTCTCTCCTCAGCCCACTGCTGCTGCTGCTCTCTCCTCCCTGTGGTGGGGCCCCAAACTTGGGACCCTGTCGACCCCCACAGCCGGTCTTCTTCTTGCCCTTTGTCCAAAGAGCAAGGTCGTCAACACCCGGAACTCTCTGCTGTTGTCCAGAAGCCTTGGCTGCAAGCCTAATCTCCTCCTGGACGAAGTCATCCCACATCCTCTCCCATGTAGGCATAACCTCCCTGGCAACAATGCCCCGTACGAATGGACCCCACGGTTTGGTGAAGCTATTCATAGCTTGCCTCACCAAAGAGTTAGGGTTCACAACCTCTCCGACGATTGCCAGCTCGT
>JASDQU010103773.1:0-16451 GCA_032191745.1 Picea mariana | reverse complement strand
ATTTATACAAGTTCTGGCATGTGTGAAGTGTCTCTTCACTGGCAGGGCCGACTTCTCAATCTGGGTGGGTAAACCCACCTTTATTATATTTCTGGGTCTCTTATTTAACTGTTGGGGCCAACTTCTAATTCTGCCTATTACAATTGTCTTTTGACCAATCTACAAAAGGGGATTTGGTCCTATTACAATATCCGACATGATCAATCCACAATGGGAATTGATCCTATGAATAAAATATCAATAATAATAAGAATACTCTTTGCAGTTACATTATTTCAAAAGGAGAGTCACATACCATAGTTATTGGAGAGCATGGGGATGAATTACAATCAACATTGGTCAGAGTGAACAGTCAACTATCTTGGGAAAAGAGAGGAAATTTGTATGGGTAGCAACAACCAATTTTTCACATTCAGTTTTTACAACAACAAGTAGAGAAGAGGGGAGAAGAGCTTGGGAGTTGGAACAAAAATTTTAGGTGAATTATGGGGCATGTGGAGAGTTTTTGGAGAATTTTGGAGCCATAAATTGAAGAGTTAGGTTGTCAGGCATGAAGAGTGAACTTCTGTGTGAGTTGCACTATATCAACAAGTCTTTGTTTTTTTTTTTTGCTAGTGGTTTTCCTGGTAGTGAGTTCCCTTGAGTTCCCAACAGAGATATTCCTATCTACCTAAGCCATAGATACCTTGATAAATGAATGGGAAATCCGATGGACTAAGAGCAATGAATGGGTACATTCCTTAGGTTGGGAAGGTTAAGAGGAAGAGAGTTGGAGGAAATTTGGGATATATATAGGAGAAAACCAGTGGGTTGTGTGATATGGAGTTGTGAGGGACTGTGAGAGCCACCCTTCTTTTTTGGATTTCTATCCCCATCTCGTGGGTGACTTGTTTTTGAGAAATGGAACAAAAATTCTATGGTTGGTTGGAATTTCCTTCCCAAGTCTCTGGTTGCACAAAATGTTTTATAAAAGATAAGTGTTTGTCTATTTGTTAAGTTATTCCATGAATTTAAGTGTTGTGCTTAACTCTATATATGTGAATGGTTAATTGTTGATGCAAATGAATTATTAGTTGCATTCATGGTCATTTAGACTGTTGTAGATGCATTTAATTATGGCTATCAAAAATTAGTTGAATATGTGTTTAAATTGTAGCTAGTAAGCTAGAGGATTTTCATTAGCTAAAGAAAATTTTGTTTTTATGTGTATTTTGCATGTAATGTTCCTTGGTTAAGCTAGGGAATGATACAAAGTGCAAGGAAATTCTCATATAAAAGTAGGATGCCTCAAAAGTGTTAAGGCTATAATTGATTGGTTATTCACCAAGAGTGTAAAGGAGATCTCTTATTGTGATAAGTTAGGGTTAGGCACAATAGGGGAGTTTCATTGGCTAAGTGAGAAGAATAAGAAGACAATATTTCTTTAGATTCATTGTACATATGTAATAGAGTTTCATATAGGAGGTAACAACATATTTGCGACATTCTTCAAATAATAAAGTTAAGGCACTTGCCTTGGATGTCACATATGTTATAACCCTATATTTCATAGTATCACTTGGTGATCATAATTTCTTCCTCTAGTCATATTTTATTGCAAATAATATTTTATTCTGCAAATGATTTACAAAAAGAAAAAGAAAAAGAAAAGGATAAGAAAATGATTAAAATAGAAAAAGTGAAAAGAGGGTATAAAAAATAATAAAATACAAAAAAATAAAAAAGACAAGATATAAAAACCCATCAAAAATAAATTTGGTTTGACTCATACTATATAATCATGATCAAACTTTTTGAATTTATGTTGATAGGTTAGTGAATACATTTTTTCAAATAGTTTAATCTTGGCCAAATTAGCTAGGTTAGAGTAATAATTAATCCAACAGTCTAAGTTGGATTAACATGTTAGTTAATTAGGGTAGGAGTTAGGTTAGTGATGTTTATTTCAATAAAAGTTGAAAACGGATTGTTAAAATACCCTTTGTTTGAGTAAATTTGGATATTTTTACCTCAAGAAATAAGACCATGGTGTAAAAGTGGGAAAGGGTAAGCTTAGCGCTACCCATTGTATGTTTTTATCCTAATTTTTCTAATGGATAATACTTTTTGTTGCATAGCGACTAAATGTTGTGCAAGTTTCAGCGGCGACATCCAGCAACGCCTAGATCGACAGTCCTTAGAGCATTTCAGACCCCCCCCCGAAATTTTTTCCTATAACAGTGGGGGGGTTATGGAAAAGTGGTTTCCCCTGCGCTAGCCCCACCTTACATGTCACCCTCTTAGCATTTCGAGCCCCCCCCCAACTCAAATCCACTTACCACCTACCCCACAATGGAATCATACCAAACCATTATTCAATATCGCTCACCTCACTCTGCCACCATACCCCACTACCACCTATTGTGTGTCACATCCCACATACCCGTTAGCTAATCAATTCCCTTCACGTGACCGTTAATCACCCTGTCATCACCCTGCGCCATAACAGACACCTCCATTATGCTGTAAAACCCTGTTTCTTCACCTTGTAACACTATTTGTTGATGCATACACTGTGGACACCGTGCCAAAGCAAGCTCCAAGCCAATTTCCACAACTTCTCACCGTTAACAAGCGCCATTTTTCCCGGGTAATTATAGTCTGCCATCACTCTACCTTATAACTTTGTTAATCATGGCTCCCAAAGACAAATCCATTGAAACATCTGAGAACCCGATTCTTCCTCCTCATATCGAGCTAGATCATATTCCATTGGCAAATAAGGATTACAAGATCATAGAGCCTAAGTTTGAATTCGACTTCTTCAAATTGCACTCTTGGATGAAATATATCTTCCTGGATCAGAGCTACGAAATTGGACTCTGGGAGTCCAATTTTCCTTTGTATATGTTCCCTTAGACCTTCCACTTCCCCGAATTCACTTTGAAATGCCAAACTCATTATCTACTCAGCCAAAGGGCCATCGCTTCCTCTTTTGGAGAAATCTCGTTCACTATTATCCCTGATTCCATTGACAAGATGTTGCAGATCCAAAGAAGAGACCCTGTAATCTCATTTTCCATCAAGGTCCTAAGCGACCTATACCAGAAGCTCACCTTCCCCCAAAGAACCCAAATTTTTGAGATTTTTCTGCTAGAAGACGCTCAATTTCCCAAGAAAAATCCCCCTTATCCATCCTCCATCTTCTCTTTCAGGGCCAACCAGATCATTTAAATTATCTATTACCTATTAGGATACTTCTCAGATGAATGGGTAGATGATCATATCTTAGGTTTTTTATCCATTTTTCCCACAAAAGAAAGAGCCACAATTCAATTTGATTTTAGTCAGTTTCTAGCTGATAACATACATGATCAACTTTTCAGGTTTTCAACAGAAAGAATGTTCAGATACTCCTCAATGCTGGTGTATTTATTCCTTCTTTTTTTCCCAGTCAGACAGGTTTCCATGTGCTTTTCAGAAATTGGACCAGGAAGGAAACCCACAGCCAGTGACCTCATGGACCTCACTAGTGAGGAAACATTCAACTGAATTCAACTTCAAGGATTTCATAGACCATTTTTATTACCCAATGGTTTGCATGCTGAAAAGAAGTATAGAGCCAAGGATCAATGAAGAAATTCAGAGAATCCTCCACCTCTCTGATCTAGCCAAAAAAGGAGTTTGGTATTTATATCAAAACCACACTAAAATAAGAGTGTATGGATGTGAGATGCCACCATATAGATTGCCAAAATATCTCCATGTAAGGGTTTTTGCGTTGAAATACATCAGGAATATGGTGAACTATGATGATATCCATTTTGTTGCAGTCAAGAAGAAAAAACAACTCAAAATCAAGACCCAAATTGACCCTTTTATATGCAACAACAGAGCTGCAGGAGAAGAGGCAGACAACCTCTTCAAATAGATGAATTTCACTCAGATTTTCACATGGAATTATGACCCATTTGGTTTCATCTCGGAGCTTAGAGTCAAACGAAGGAGCACTCTTTATGCTTACATACAAAATCCAGAAGTGGAAAAGTATATGAACCAGACAAAATGGAAAGAAAACACATTGATGGAAACATAATAACAACATCCCCCTATCACTTATTTACATACCAACACACCTCAAATGAAAACAAAAAAGAGAGCAAGGAAGTAAGTTTCACCCTCAGTTACAGAGGTATTAGCTGAAGACTTCCAAGTCTACAGAAAAAGGGCCAAAACCAGTCACACACCAGACCTGCTCAAAGAAGGAGAAATGCATTCCACCATAGTCATGGAGGGACCACATTCCTCATCCTTTTCAGATATTTATTTCATAGTGTGCACATCTTCATCTAGAAAAAAAAAGACACTACTATGTCATTTGAATCATCTCATGAGAAAATAGAGTCAAATACCTTTGACAGGTATAAGGAGATCAAATAAAGAAATGAACTCCTCAACAACAACACGTATGCTCAGTTCTGGAAACAAACCTCCACTGCTCAACATAGACTGTTGTCAACATTTGACATAGAGAAAGGAAGAATGAAAATGGAATTCCTGCAAGCACAAGTTCCTCATCCCAAGATAGATGTTGACTGCAAGAAGACATCCTTTGAGTTTGATGTGAAGGATGTCCATCCAATGGACCAAATGGACATGCATGTGAAAATAGAGGAGATGATATTCTCTACCTTGATAAACACCTCATTGACTGCTTTAAAATTGCAGGTGTCCCTGAATAACATTCAGTCCCAATTGAAGTTGGAGAAAATCTATCTTTGGCCAAAGACAACAAGATAAAATCACTAGAAGAATTGGTGTTGAAGATTGGGTATGACCCTACAAATGTCAAGGAAGTTGGGGATTTTTTTTTTGAAGAATGTTGATATAGCATCCTTGAGAAATCAACTGAAGCTTCCAGCTACAAAATATTCACAAGCAAAAGAGGTGGCTGAAACCGAAGGCCACAAAGAAGAAATTTTGAAGCTCATCATGAAACATAATGCAAAAATAAGAGAGATGGAAGCAGAAATGGATAAATTGATAAAGGAGAAGGAATAGAGTGTACAGATGGCCATGATCCCACTGGAGGCAATCCCTCTGACAGGAATTAGAAAAACAAAAGCAACTGCATCAGTAGATATTCCATCAACAATCCCAGTTCAAGTTTCAGATGCATATGAGAAACTTGTGAAGTCCATGGAAGACATGTCCCTCCAAGGAGAGGAGATCAAAAAATTGCAAGAAGAGGTGAAAAACCTCCAAGAGCTAAAGTCAATGTCCCAAACCAGTCACCATGCAGAAATGCACAAGTCTCAAAGACTTAATCAACAACTACAACAACTACAGAAAGAGACTGTAATGGAAAAGACCTTAGCCCAAGCTAAGAAAAACATCTGGGTGGATATCAACAAGTCTATGGTAGAAATCTGGCCATCTATACATATCATATTTGAACAACATGAATTGGTACATAAGTCCAAAGAAGCAATTGGGAAAATCAAACAAGAGCTAGGAGAAAGACCTACATAGGCCATTAAACTCATCAGATTCCTAAACTCCAAAAACAAGTAGGAGTTATAAGAAATGGAAATTGAAGACAGGACATAAAACATCCTTGAGATCAAGAAGGCCCTAACCAAGAAAGGATTGATGTTGCAGCTAGAAGATAAGAGTTAGGTGATGGACATTGGAGTGCATATATTTTTTAGTAAGATTGAAGTACTANGGACTATTAGTACTAAATGACAAGCTAATCACTCTATCAGATTACAAACAAAAAATCAGTGCAGTGGAAAAGGACAGTGCCAAGTTTGTAGGGATACATGGAAGCATTACTGGTAAAGATTTCCTAGAGACATTACAGTTGGACCTGATTATTCAACATGAGATAAAACATATCTTCATCACCAAGCCTACTTTTGCTAAGTATACTGAAATGGATGAGATATACAGAAAGCTTCTCAAGATTTCCATCCCAGGTAAAAAGAGATGGGAATATCTATTCTCTTTACTTGAGTAAAGATAGTTTTGAGGTTCGAGTCAGCATGGGGAAGCCAACCAAAGTCAAATATATGAATCACCAACCACTTTCTACCAAATCAGCACCAACAAATCAACAAAATTCCTATATTTTGTAATTTGAGATCTAACTAGTTAGATTTTTCCTCCATAATATCCTAGTCATTTATGACATGATCTGATGTAAATAGTTTTATAAATACTTCTTCCTTCAAAGTATTGAGGGTTTATTTTTGCACCCAAGAGCTATTGTGTAATTTTTTCAAAGGACCGACCAGTAATAAAACAGGCTTATTCATAGGATTCTTGCGTCAGATTGTTGGTGATGTCTCTCTCTCTTTGTTAAATGTTTTCTTATTGTCCGTGATCATTTATGTATTTCAAATTCTAATCATTAAAAGAAAGTCAATAGAACATAATTTATCTTGCATACTTTGTCTCTGGTCTTTTAATGATCTGTATGTTTTCATCTAAAATTGAGTAAGGGAATTCTTAATTGCTCCTTTGCTTGGTGGACTTTCCCCTCTCATTCTATCTTATTCATTTAATTTAATCTCAATATATCCAACATTTTTACTACCCATCCCTGTGAAGAAAACCTCATAAAAATCTGAATTTGATCTTCATCTTTAAATACAGACCCCACAGCCCAATGGAAAATTAAGCATTCATTCAGCCAATTATTACAAACAAACAAACAAATACAAACTATCATAACTAGCCTAACATTTAAAACTTAAACAAATCTAAATCATATAGAGAGATCCCTCTTTGAAGATGACAGGGTTAGATCCTAGCGTTAAAAGTGGTTTTGGTAGTTACCTATGTCAATTTTTTCTTCCCTTATACAACCTATGGAAATTACAGAGTGCTAACAACATATACATGTATGTTGTGGACTTTATGATTATTACTCCTTACTTCGCTTTATATTGGTGAAGTATAGAAATATTAGCTAAGTGTTAAAGTATTGTTAGAGTGTGTTAAAGGACACAATTAAGCATGCACTTACTGTTAAATAAACTTGCTTAAAAAAGAAAATGAAATTAAAATTTCTTGAAACATAAAAAATAACACAAACAAATTGGTTCTTACAAATTATCTTGCATAACATCCAACCAACCCACACATGTTCCTTAGTCATGTTAGTGATGAAGGGTTTCTCCTAACATGCCTTTGAATGGTTCCAAGAAAAGCTTTATCCCTTTATTTGATCTTTATTGAGTGCTCAACACACGTTACATCTTCTTTCTTACGAGGAATCCTCTTTTTTTTTAAATCTATTAGATACAACTTAGTTTTATCCTTTACTATTTTTTCATCAATGGAAAATGACGGTGATTCGTAGATATTTTTATTTTTTTTTGTTTTTTTATAAATGTATGTCACTTGTGGGGCCTTCATTTCAATCGTTGGCTAAGAAACCACAACCTAGGGGCATCTAAGCCGCCAAAATCACCCGAGGATCACACCAACCCTTAACATGGCTAGATTTTTTAATGTCTCTTCCCAACTAAACACACCTTAAGGGAATTGAACTCGGGTTGCCTAGCAAACGAAACCCACACCTTAACCGGTTGAGCTAACGAGAATTGATGTGATTCATATATTTTTTATAAAACGATAAAAGATTAATAATAACGTTTTTAGATGATTTTTTTGTATATATTTTTTTCTATACAAATTTGTTTGGATATTAATATTGATGTATTAATGTTGGATACTAATATTGATGTAATAATTTGCATACACTTTCATCTCTATATTAAAAATAAGAATAAGAATAAGAATAAGAATAAGAATGAATTTTAAAATTAACTAAAGATTAATAGTTTAATATTTGATATTTTTTAAAATTTGTAAAAAACATCAAGCATATGGCTACATATAATGAATATTATTCTTATTGAATTTTGTAAAATAATACATATAACAAGTTTTTAATTGAAACAACTAGTCTTATAGAAGTAAAAAGGTTGGGAAAAGTAATTGAACAAAAATATAGGTTGGTTCGGATTACGGTAAGCTCTAATTTTCATAAATATGACATACGTAGTAAAACTTTGAGCTTAAAAGGGCCTGGAATATTTATAAATGAAGACCGCATTCCAGAAGATCAAGATAAATTAAGGAAGGAGGTTCAAAAGGTAAAGGAAGCCAGAAAGGAAGGAAATGGGCAATAATTAGGTATCGAAAAGCTATTATTAGGGATAGAGACCAAAAGGATAACAATAATTAACAATTTGAAACACTTCAAATCCTTTCTTGAAATCCTAATTTTCTAATTCATCAAAACTTTAGTGATCTTGGAACGCTTTTCTTAATGTTTTTCAAGCATCGAAATAACTTTTAAAAAAAATCCAAGTAATCTCTCTCATTCCAAAAGATCAAAATAAATTAAGGAAGGAGGTTCAAAAGGTAAAGGAAGCCAAAAATGAAGGGAAATGGGAAATCATTAGGAGCCAAAAAGTTATTCTTAGGGATAGAGACTAGAAGGATAACAATAACTCGCAATTTCAGACACTTTGAATCCTTTGTTGGAATCCTAATCTTCTAAGTCAAAAGATCAAACTAAATTAAGGGAGGAGGTTCAAAGGTAAAGGAAGCCAAAAATGAAGGAAAATGGGCAATCATTAGGAACCAAAAAGCTATTATTAGGGATAGAGACTAGAAGGATAACAATAACTAGCAATTTGAGACACTTCGAATCCTGTGTTGGAATCCTAATCTTCTAAGTCATCAAAACTTTAGTTATCTTGGAACACTTCTCTTAATGTTTTTCAAGCATCGAAATAACTTAAAAAAAAAATCAAGTAATCATTCAAGTAATCTCTTACTTTTCTTAAGGTCCAATAGACCAATTTTTGTCTCAGTAGATGTTAACCATTATCATCATCAATAAAATTAACAAAATACCAACATTGACAAGGATCAATTAAATTAACACCTTAAACAATGATATTTGATATTGTTATATTATATTTTAATATTTTTATTTGTTGTAAATCATAACATTCTATGATAAAAAAATAATTGATTTAAAAATAAATATCCATATATGAGATTTTATTATATAATGTTCTCACAGAGGTGGCAGGAGTGGGGGGGAGTCTATATGATTCTAGATAAATCTCAAAAACTTCTTATGCCTTTGTCTAGGTAATTTCTCAAATAATTTTGTCAAAACATATGCCTTTCTATATGGTCTTTATATGGTCAAGGAAGCAGATATTCGAACTCTCTCAATTTTCGGAGACTCAATGGTCATCATTAAAGTAATGATTGGTAAATCCACTACTGAAGGATCTAAACTAAAAAAACATCATTTTTGGAATCAAATAAAAATTCAAATTTTCTTTCTAGTGTTTCCTTATTCCATATCAAAAGGGACTTGAATGAGGAGGTAAATCAATTGGATAAAAGAGTAGTTGAGCTTATCCCTAGCTCTTTGATTAAAAATGGAGATTATGAATTTAGGATTATACCCTAAATCTTGGATTAAGTGGGTTTCAAGGTCCATTAAATTTGAAATGATTCTGTTAGCATCAGAAGTCACTCCTGGATTGCAGCAGGAGCAGAGCCCGATGCCCATCAGTTTTATGTCACCATTTGTTTGTAGAGGGTGATCAACTGGAAGAAAACTCAAAACGATATCATTCTAATTCCAAAACTAGGCTGGACATTCACAGGTAGGTGAGGTCTAAGTCAAACTTCAGAGAGTGAGTTGTAGTAAGGGTGAGTAGGGGGAAGACTTCTATGAGGAAAAGCTGAGGGCTGCTATAGGCATCGAGCTTCTAACAGTCTGTGGAAGAAAAACTTGAATGTAGGAACTTCTCATGCTCAAATGGAGGCAATACTGAAGAATGTAACGGTGCTAAAATGAATCTTTTACCTTAACACAGTCACATATATTCACACGAGTCAGTCGATAGTGAAATCTCTTGGTAAGAGATGAAACTATATGGAATAAGAAAACTGTCTATCATAAAACAAGAAATCTCACATACAGATACATAACCAGAGAACTAGAGTGTATTAAAACTTTACAATCGGGTGCTTTGCTCTACCACTGATGATTACAAAAAATGGCGAAAGCGCCCTCATATACTCCAACAAAACCCCAACAGCGAAAACAAGAAACAACAATAAAAGCATTAAATTTGCATGGCTTCTAACAGTCTGCGCATGCAGACTTCGGACGATCGTGCGCTTCTGGTAGACGCAATCTGACCCCTGACTGTCCTGCAGGTGAATCGACATGCTTTTAGTCCTCTTCCGGACTTTCCATTTATAGCGGAGACGATGTTTAACCACCTTCAACAACTGCAATGAATGTTATCTAGGGATCAGGAACAATCTTAGTCAACTCTGCCTCCTGGGACGCGGAGGTCTCCTCCTGGTGCCACCTGGATCAGCCGACCGGTTGGACTGCTATGCGGGAACCCCTATGGCAGATGTGGATGAGGGTGCGACGAGGGGGTGAAGGTGTGAACACTGCGGAGGCAGTGGCGGGAACTGTGACATCGGCTGAGGGATGACATGCAGTCTGAAAAGGACACAGGTGGGGGCGACGTGGAGCACAGTGGTATGTGTGAATGGTGGAAGGTGTTGAGGTGGAGATGACTAGGGGGGAGAGACACCTAGAGGGAGGCGAGAGGATGATGCGCCGAGGAGGGACCATGTGGGTGGACGTGGCAGGATACAAGAGGGCGCTGAACTGAGGAGGGAACGAAATGGAAGTGATATGACAGGCAGGGGGGGGCCACTCATGGCTCAGATATTGCGTCGCGTGTCTTTAGATGAACGGTCCCGATCCCTTCGGGATTTCTGGCAACAGGAGTTCGCGATGCACTTCCCCCTCAAAATTCTGATTAACCAAACTGTGAAAGCACGGATGTGTGCTGCGTGTCCTTCAGAGGAACAATCAAGATGGCCTTTGACGTTAGAAGAGGGCTACCTCCACTACTAGGCTCGCTTGATGTGACCGGGCACTAGGACCATGGGCTTAGCTTCAAAGGCACTTATCGGTATTTTGCATTTTGGCGATTTCTGCCGCAGTGGATGGGAGGTCCCTTGTCTCTCGAAATGTCGATTCTCAAAACGTTGTCTGGTTGCCACCTGTCCCAACTGGATCGGATGGCTGATATGACGTCCGCAGCTTGGGGCCTGTCCCATCACATGGCACACGAAAACACCCTTTTCCCAAGTCTGTGCCTCTTGTGATCGAGTGCCATGACTGTGGGCCCGACTCTGGGCACTTTCGGCGTTTCAGGGTTTGGGGTTTCGAGATGTATAGTGATGAGAAACCATCACCCTTCAAACTCTTGAATGCCGAAATGCCGACGCGACTAGATCTCGCGCCACACGTCCTTTGGATGGACGGCTGATAACCTATCTTGCATGTAATATAGGCGCTATCCATTGCGCTAATCCCATCGCAACTTAGCTAACCATTAATTTCCGTCGCCCGTCGATCTGCTTCTATAGATGAATCTGGGTCATTGACAACGTAATTTCACCCGCTTACTTGCTTGGAAGCCTGAAACGAGATCTTTCCGTGCTGTGCTATGCACCTCTCGTGTAACTTGCAGACCTGAATACTCTTGTGCCCAAGACAAAAATTTATTTTAACATTAGGCTCCAAGGGGGATAGAGTCGTCCCTGTGATACTCTAAGGACTCATCTACATTTCCAGTGCCTTGTTGTTGGGCTATGAAGTCATTTACTAAGATGAAAAATAAAAACAAACAAAGAACCAAAAGGACAATATTTACAAACAAAGGAGCCGTATAAGGCTCAAACAAAACATTCCTTCAAAAAATGCCCATTTACTAGGCTGCTAAGAACCTCCTCACCCTCCAAATCCTGCAACCTGTATGTGTTATTTGAGAAAACCTCAGAGATTCTAAAGGGCCCGATCCATAGGGTGTCAAAATTGTTGTGTTTTCCCTTATCCTGTCTGGGTGCATCCCACTTAAGCACCAAATCCCTGACTTCAAATTCCTTCTTCCTGACCTTCCTGTCAAAGGCCTGTTTGACCTTCTGCTAACAACTATGAGATGCATCCATCACCTATTCCCTGATATGTTGTACTTCCACCATCTGATGAATCCTTCTGACCATATGATCTAACTCTCCTTCATAATCTTGAAAGAACTTCTCCACGGGTAGGACGAGCTGAGTGGGAAAAACCGCCTCCATCCCATAAACCAGTTGAAAAGGTGAGGTGCCCAAGGATTTTTTCATTGTCACTCAATTGGCCCATAGAGCGAATTTGAGCTTTGAATCCCAAGCCCTCTTATTGTCCTCCAACAATCTTTTGATGAGAATGGTTAGGCTTTTATTGGAATATTCTGCCAGCCCATCTCCTTGAGGATAATAGGGGGTGGAGTGAATCAGTGAAATTTTGAACTGTTCGCAGAACTTAATTAGAGGCTTAGACTTGAAAGAAGTAGCATTATCAGTGACAATTTTGCTGGGACAGCCAAATCTGACTATGATATCTTCTAGGAAGCTGATAATTACCTTGTGAGAAGCGCTCCTGGTGGGGGCCGCTTCTATCCACTTAGTGAAATAGTCTATTGCAGTCAGGATCCATCTGTGTTGGCCACTTGAAGGGGGATGAATCTCCCTAATGAAGTCCAACCCCCATTGTTGAAAAGGTGTTGAAACTACCACAAGCCTTAGTGGCAGTGAGTTGAGCTGTTGCTTTCCTGAAAACCTTTGGCATTTGATACAAGCTCTAACTTCTCTACAGACATCAGTGAACAAGGCGGGCCAGTAGTACCCAACTCTGAGAATTTTGTGAGTTGTGGTCTTCCAGAAATGATGCCCCCCACAAAGGCCGCTATGGAAATTAATCATAACTTTATGGGCTTCTTGTGGATTTAGGCACCTTAAAAATACCCCTAGAGGGTCTTTGCAGTACAAGTCTTGGTCAACGAGGCAATATCTGACCACCTTGAGCTTTAAATCTCTCGCCTTACTCTTTCCCATTCCATTAGGAGGCCTTAACTCTTGCAGAAAATACAAAATATCTCTATACCAGGTGCATTCTACTAGCGATAAGTCACCCTGAGAACCTTTGTTGGACGACTCAGCTTGTTGATTTTCCAAACAAGCATTGATGAAGTTAACCCCCAAGGCTTTGCAATTGGACTCAGCCAACAAATTGGCTAAACCCTACCCCTTTATCAACTTGGTGGGCTTAATATCCAGATCAAACTCCAGGATCTTGGCAATCCATTTACCTCTTCTCCCATCTATGTCAGGCTATATAAGGATGTCCTTCACAGAGGCTGAAGGAACATATGCAGTGACTTTCGAGTGCAAGACATAGACTCTGAAAGCTCTGAGAGCTTTCACCAAGGCATAGGCTTGTTTCTCCATGATTTCATACCTGATTTCTGCATCTCTTAATGCTTTACTGAAGAAGGAAATGGGTTGTTCTCGTCCCCCGCCATTTTTTTGCAATAAGATTGCTGCTATTGTATCAAAAAAAGCAAAAGAAAAAACTAGGAAGGGTTTGGAATAGTCAGGGCTGATCAGAACATGTGCCTCAGTCAGTGCCCTTTTTATTTGGAAAAAAGATTCCCTGGGTTCAACGGTCCATTTCACTTCATTTCCCTTTCTGAGCATGATTGTGATGTGTTTCACCAGTTCTGCAAAATTTGAGACGAACCTCCTCAGAAAGTTAATCTTCCCTAAAAAGGCCTGGACTTCCTTTTTAGACCTAGGAAGTGATAGGGTCTGAATTGCTCCCACTCTGCTAGGATCAATTCTCACTCCTTCTACTGATACTATATGGCCTAACAACTTTCCCTCCGTCATAGCAAACAAAGATTTCTTGGGATTCAGGGAAAGACCAAACCTTTGACATTTCGAGAAAACTTTCCTTAAGTGGTAGCAGTGCTCTTTATTAGACCTGGAGAAGACCCTGATGTCATTTAGGTAAATCACCACAAACTAGTCTTTCTCCCTGATGAAGGCTATGTCCATGGCTCGCTGAAATGTAGCTCCTGCATTCATTAGTCCAAAAGGCATGTTGGCATACATAAATGTGCCCCAAGGAGTGGTGAAGGCTGTCTTTTCCCTGTCCTCGGGCATGACTGATATTTGATTATAGCCAGAAAACCCATCGATCATGGATATCCTGGATGCACCAGTTACCCTCTGTAGTATGTGTTCTATCTTAGGCAAGGGGTAATTGTCCTTTTTTGATCTCCTGTTCAGATTTCTAAAATCGACGCAAAGCCTAATTTTGCCACTTTTCTTCCTCACTGGGACCAAATTGGCCACCCATTCAGAATATCTCAAGGGGACAATGATTTGGGCTTCTAACAACTTCTTTACTTCTTTCTCCATGATAGGCGGTAACATGGGATTTATCTGTCTTAGCTTCTTCCTATATGGCCTAGCCCCTTCTTTCAGTGGGATCTTGTGTTCAATGAAGGATGTCTCATACATCTTGAGGTCTTCATAGGTCCATGCAAACACATCAGAAAATTCTCTTAATAAATCAGTATATTTGGCCCTCTTTTCTTTGGTCAAATTGCTTGACAACTTGACAAACTTAGGTTCCTCCTGTGTGCCAATGTTACACTCAGTTGTGTCAGCATCTTCATCTGAAACCCTACCATTTACTGCCACATCATTCCCATCGAACAATCTTTCTAAAGGGATTAATCCCCTCGGAATGTGATTGCTAGTCATTTGAATAATTTGGTGATTAGAAATTTTATTTAAAAACACCTCAGGGTGAGGGTCACCTTCGGGGTCAAGATCTTGATCGATGTGCAATGCAAAAAATTCATCAACAGACTGGAGAAATCTTTCGATTTCAAGATCATCTTCAAATACCTTCCAATGCTTGACATTGTCTGGTACAACAGGCCTATATCTTATTTCAGCATCATATTTGACTATAGGTGGTAGAGGGATCCTGAACCGGCTAGCTGAGACAGCTAAAGAATCAGCCAAAGCATTTTGTTCCCTCAGAATAAAAGAGATGTTGAAAGTTGAGACGAAATTGTCAATCAGGTCCCGTACCTCCTCTCTATAAGCTCTGAACCGAGGATGCTTAGTCTGGTAAGCGTTTTTGACTTGCTGGATAATCAACTCGGCATCTCCGAACACTGCTACTTCCTCAATCCCCATTTCTTTTGCAGCCCTTAAACCTAAAACAAGAGCTTCATATTCTGCCACATTATTAGTCGCTTCAAACTCAAGCTTGTATGACAGGGATATGACTTCCTGACAAGGCGACACAAAGACCACTCCAGCGCCAGCACCTTCGCTAGAAGCGGCTCCATCGAAAAACATTTTCTAGACAGAGGTGGTTGGGGGAGGTGCTCCGTGATTAGCTAAGTGTTGCTTTTTGATTTGGAAAGGGACTTCAGGAGCATCAGTGAGCTGTAACAAACTAGACCCCAAATCAGTGTCTAGTGCAAAGATAGGGTGAATGGTAGGGTTTTTCTCATCACTAACAATGTAGGCGAGCTGGGCTTCTCTGTACAGCCTCTTGTGTTCCCCTCCAAAGACTGGAATAGTAGCATATGTGAGATTCATCTGTAATGTTCCTCCAAAATTTTTAATCCAAGATCTTGACAGCAGCATGCCAAACTTGGGAGGAACATCGGCCACTACAATGTCCATGACCATGCTCTTCATTGGTAGCTGAAACAGAGATACCGCCAAGTCTTTGATGACTCCGAGGCATTGCACCCTCCTTGAATCGAAAGAGTACAAATCATGATAAGTCCTTGTCACTTCCAGCCCCAATTCTTCCATTNTTGGGCATAAGATTATGGGAAGCCCCTGAATCCATGAGGCAGTTATGCATCACTTTATCATGTATGTTCAAGGATGTGTAGAAAGGAGGGGATGAATCATCTCTATCTTCTACCATGGGACCTAGGACAGCTGCTAGATTTTCATCTTGTAGATTTATGGAGTCTGAGGGAGGCTGGGGGGGCTCAGATTGTAGCAGCTTAGAGAGGGACCTTTTAAAGTCTTCATTTTTAACCAGTTTGGAGAGGGGTACAGGATTTCTAATCTTCTGAATCTCATGCTCAAAATTTAAGGAGGAGAGAGACTTAGGGGCTTCCCTTACCTCTGAGACAGGTTCCTTGACTACTAGGGAAGCGTTATAAGTTTTCTTCTCTTTAGCAGTGGTTGTTGTGGCTTTAGTAGGCCTTTCTTCTATGAGGGGTTGATCTTGGCTATCAAAATTCCCTTCTTTCTTTTTTGACCTGAGATTGTATCTGTTAGGAGTGTTGCTCGACCTTTCCCCTTTATTCAACTCGTTAATTTGAGTGTTGATAAGGGATTCTTCATATGCAGATTGAGTCAAATGGGGAAAAGGGGAGGTGTCCTCGATGCAGTGAATCTCAGGGTCGAGTTCATCCATCTCCTCCCCTTCCTTTTGAGTGAATAGGCTATTCTAGAGAGGG